>CM065394.1:35800000-35960000 GCA_033060915.1 Euryodendron excelsum
GTGTCAAGAGTTAGATGGGGTAATTTAAAGGGAGGGGGAGAGTAGGAGGTAATTTAAAGAGAGGGGAAAGTTCTGACATATGTCAAGAGTTGTCAAGGATTTGAGTAGAGGTAATTTAAAAGGAATGGGAGGTTTTGACATGTGTCAAAAATTAAATAAAAAAAAAATTGATGGAAAAAACAATAAACAAAACTTATTTAAAAAAAAAGAAACAAAACTAATAAAAAAAAAAAAACAAAACTAAATAAAAATTAAACAAAACTGAAAAAAAAAGATACACAAAAATATATAAAAAAGTAAAGTGTCAAGTTAGGAAGGTAATTTAAAGAAAGGTAGAGATTCTGACATATGTTAAAAATTATATAAAATAAAAAATAAAAAAATTTAATAAAAAAAATAATAAACAAAACTGATTAAATAAAATAAAATTAAATAAAAATTAAATAAAACTGAAAAGAAAAAGGAAAGAGTTCAAATAACTTGTTATTTTAAAGAAGAAAAAGAGGTATAAAAGTAATTTATATAGAAGAAAAAATCTACAGTCGGGGCGCTGTCAGCTGGGGTAGGAGGAGCAATTTGCATAAAAAAAGCCCCAACTTTATAGCGTGGAGCCCGCCATGGTTGTTCCGACCTACGACGAAATCAGACAGAGAGAGAGAGAGAGAGTGAGAATGGAAGACGAGAATAATCCGCAGAAAGCCCAGAAATGGCTGGAGGACTTGTCAAAAGGTTTAAGTCACGAGCTCGAGGAGCTAACCCTTGGGGGCCTGACGATCGAGCATGCCCAGGAGGGTCTAATCCGCTGTAAATTCGTCATCCCTCAACACCTATCTGTAATTCTCTCCCTAAAATTGATCCCTCTTGTTTTCTTCTTCAAGAGAAAAGATAATTTCCATTTTTAATCGATTAATCAGAAGACTAGTCTCTCCGTAACTGGGTGATTTTCATTGTCTGCAGGACAGAGATGGAAATTGGCACGCCGGAGCAATCGCAGTCGTAATTGACGACGTTGGGGCTGCCGCTATATTTTCCACCGTTGGACACATCAAAGTGTCCGTCAGTTTCAACATATCCTACTACTCAACGGCTAAGATTCAGGTTCATTATCACAATACATTTTGTCAATGAGTCCAATACCCGGTTCAAATTGTTAAATGGGGCACGCTTGAATCTTGACTTACCAACAATTTTTAGGGTGGCCATGTTGGTGGACCAAGACCTTCCTGACTTCTCTCTTTTTTTTTCAGGACAATTTAAAATGAATAGACAAAAATACTAACTATTTTGGAAAGTGAGGGAAGAAATGCAAATTGAAAGAAAAATTACTATTTACTATTATTTTCTTGTTTAAGAGAAAAGGAAAGGACAAAGAAAAATAAATTTTTTTAAAATAAATTTTTTTAAAATAAATTTTTATTTATTTATTTTTTACAAAACTCCATAGAAAAGAAATTTTTTTTTTATTTTTTGTTTCTTTTCTTTCCCAAATTCCAAGGATTCTTTTAGAAATGGTGACATACAGACATTTTAGCCATGTAAATTCAGCCTGCCCGGCCCGGTTCATTCTTGGAATTGGTCGGGCGGGGCTGGCTAAGGCTCCCGCCAAAAGTCAGCTGGGGCCAATTTCTAAAACCCTAGGCCCTACTCACGCCCCTATGGATCAACTTGGGCCTTGGGCCGATGGGCTGGTTAATGGATGGGCTTAGTTTCAAGCGGTTTGGCATTGCCAACTTTGAATAATTTCTTTCTAAAATAATGGTTTAAATAAATGGTAACTAGTTTATATAATGATTAAAATGGTAACTAGTTTAAATAGTGATTTATAATTTGTAATCGATTTATTAAAAATAATGGTATAAATAAAATGGTAAATAAATGGTAGCTACTTTAAATATGCGGGCTTAGTTTTGGGCGTTTACGTGGGCTGGGCCTCAATGGCTCTTTGGGCCTTGTTTTAGTTTGGGCTAACAATTTGGGTCAAGCTTCAAAAGCCTAAGCACAAGGCCACCCATAAAGCGAGCTCGGTCTAGGCCGGGCTTGGCCCATCGAGTTTGGATCACGAGCTGAATTTACATCCCTGAGACATTTTGTGTAGTAATGACTTGAGACTTCTGTAGGAACAGCTTCAAATGGATAGACAAAACAACTCTTGCGAGACTAAGGGTGTACAAAGGAATCGAAAAACGCAAAAACTAAAATAATTTGGTCTCTATAAGTTGCTTTGGTTTAAGTCTGGGTCTAAAAAATATTAAATCGATAAATTCACTTTAGTTCTTGAGTTTGCAATCTTTGAGCCCAAACCGGAGCAAGAATTGAATCGACCCAACCCGATTCAATTCAACTCAAGAACTAAATCAAGACTCAACCTATATATGTAATAAAAGTTATATTACATATACGTCTTTAAACCATTATTATTTGTATTTCATTATTGTTAATATGTGTTTATATAGTATTATTTAATTGTTTAAAAAAATTGAGCATGCATGATAATTTTTATTTTATTTATTATTTTTAGATAAATAAATTATTTTCATATCATAAAAGTAGTCCCCTGATCCAACCCAAGTTAGACCCGAACTAACACAAGGTATGGAATCGAAAACTGAACCAATCTGAACTAGATCGGGTTGATTCGGTTCGATGCCATATGAGGATCGATTTGATTGTGAATTCAAAATTTTAAAATCAATTGAGAGCGGTCGGTTATGAATTTAACACGTATCCAACCCATGCAATCCCCCATACGAGACTATTGAGAAATCTTGACAAAGGTATAGTTTTCTACAGTCAAGTAAGAGTTACCCTGTCAACAGCCAACATTGTCCTGGCAATAGGGCCTCCCCTGTTTATATGCATAATTCTGATGTTCCTGTGTGCATTGTCAGGAAGAAGTTGAGATAGAGGCAAAGGTTATAGGACATAAGGGGAAGCTTTCGTTGGTGGAGATTGTGATAAAAAAGAAAGACAGCGGAGAAATGGTTGCTTTGGCTAAGCAATGGATGAGTTCAATTGTTGTTCCAAATACCCAAGCTAGCAAGCTCTGATGCTGGACTCAAAAGCTCTTGATTTATTTTGCAACTGTACCATGCCATAGCTATATGATAATTTGGCAATTGCTCTGCCATCTATATATCAATAATACTCAGTTATGATCAGCCAAGGGGTATGTCAGTGGTGATAATAGACCTGACAATTTAAATCTGTAAAAGTTCAGCTCCCTAATTTGTTAGGGCATAGCAATAGAAGGTCTGTTTGCTGAGCTTATTTTGAGCTCTGTTCAAGTTGGCTTTTTTGGGTTCTTTGCTATTCTAAGCTAAGATAAGAAAAAGAAAAAAACAAAACAAAATTATTTTTTTTGCTTGCCAAAAAACTTAAAAAAAACTAACCCAAAAAACCTTTGGCAAAACTAAGAATAGTAAAATCAACCCATAATATTTTCCTCTAAGCTCGACTTAACAAACTTCATAGTTCATCACCTTGGAAAAAGCAGCAGTAACATCAAAAGAACTAAGTACTCGGGCAACATAGCCACAACACCAAAGAAATTAAGGCAATACTCATAGACGAGAAGAGTTGACCAAAGGCAATTAGAGAGACTTGAGAATATCATCAGCACCGGAGACAGTGAACTCTCCACCTTCTTCTATGTTTGCAATCTTCACCTTGAGATCATCAACCAATAAAGCAAACCTACGGGAGCGAGTTCCAAGTCCTTTCTCTGCAAGGTCAAGCTCAAGGCCGAGGGCATGGGTATAGCTTGCTGAACCATCAGCAAGGAACTTAACATGCTTATTGTCAGGGTATGTCTTTGCCCATGCCTTCATCACAAAGGGATCATTCACTGCAATTGAGCACATCAACCACATTCAGTTGTAGAAATTGAGATGAGTGAAGTAAGACGAGCATTCGATTACCAGATAACATACAAGAAACTGGTGAACTAAGAGGCATGGACACTTCTAATTTCCATATTGTGTTATTCCGTATCCATATTCATACCTTTTAGCCATTAAGGATCCTATAATGTAATTTACATGGTGGCCTAAACTTCATAGTATCTAAATTTATCACTGGGGTATTCTGTATGGAGCATTTTTTTCCACAGGCTAAACTGATCCTTCAGCATCTTGTCTGAAGAGCTGAGATTATTTATCAATAAGGGATTTAAAGATATACTACCTCTGACTAGCAAAGATGGTACAGTTATGTGCTAAACAACAAAAACATAGAAATAAAATGTTGAAGTTTAAAAGTACCACTGATACACAAGAGTTCATCAACACCCTTTGACTTAAACTCCTCTGCTTTCTCAATGAAACCTGGTACATGCTTCAAGCTGCCATTCAAAATAAATAAAATATCAGAATTCGAGACCTGGCTTAAGTAAATTCTTTAAATCAACCCAGTAAGATGACAAACAATAAAATTAAACATATATTTACAGGTTGAAATTATGTGCTTGTGCAAATTTAGCCTTCCAGTCTAAGAATGCATAATCTAGAGGAAAATGTAAAAGAATTTTGAAGACAGTAAGAGACTTCGGATGATGAAGACGACAACCAGACACAATCATTAGGCGTATTACCAACTGATTAGCATCGTTCAAGTCATGGAGCAAATTTCAATTCAATCACAAAATTAATCCTGTACAACCAAGTGCAGGTCAGAGCTTCTGTTTTACAGAACAATGGTTTTGTCCCTCGAAAGGTACAAAACAGCCCAACACAACATCAGTCCATACACTTCAGAGAGGCAATCCAAACCCACATTAAATCCTTGATATATTACAGCATATTTAGTTAATATTTTGTCTATCTATAATGACATTTCATGTAATTTTATTAGCACTTCACATCATATCAACTATGGGAGTCTATGCTCCGTAATGACCATTTCCTCCTCTCCTCAGATTTACTCTCCAAAATCTCTGATCAAAGCCAAACACTCCCTAATTCCAACTCTTCCTTATTACCCTCCCTCACTTTTCACTCTCAATTTGTTTATATGAGCTTGGCTTCTAACCCTTTTTCCGGTCTCATTCTTTGGAGGTGTGATCAGTTTCAAATTTGAATACCAATCCACAATAACTTATTTGACCTAATATGACAGTATTCCATCAATCCAGGCTTTCCTACCAATTAATTAGATGTTGTTTCAATAATGCACCCTCTCTTTACCAGTCAGTCGTTAGACAGAAATTCAGTATCACCAATTTCCAAATTTAAATCCAATTTTCATTTAACAAGTTAAACATCGCCTTTGATAATCGCACCATACCAACATAAACCTAAAACGAAGTAAGAATGAATAAATCATCAGGACGTGAGAACAAACTTCTCTGCAACCAAAACCAAGAGAAAACGTTGTAACATTAGAAACGGGGTCCAATCATACTCTTGCTTGGTTGCGGAAAAAGAAAGAAAATGTAATAACATTTTCTTTTCCACGTTTTCTCGGCAACCAAACGAAACTGAGGAATCAGTAGGTTTTCAACTTAAAGTAGTCGTAAAAGCCGCAGGGAGAACGGAGAAGAGTATACCTGCAAGTAGGGGTGAAGGCACCGGGGACTGCAAAGAGGACGACCTTCTTGCCGGCGGCGAGGGAGTGTACGGACAGCTGTTGGAGCTGGTCGTTTTCGTCGAAGTAGCCGAGCTCGCCGTCGGGAATCACGTCACCAACTGCAATAGGAGCCATCTGATCTTTCCGTTTCGCTGATTTTGATCAACCCAATTACCACGTATTACAGCTCTTCGATTCTGCAGCAAGCAAGGAGCAAGGGTGTCTATATATATAGAGATTCCTTTGCCAAATTTAATAGCGAGTTGGAGTCCGATCGGATCGCCAAAGATCTGGAATTAAGTGGGTCCCAAACGGGAGAAAGTTGAAAGTGAGCTTAGGGACGGGATTTCTGCTCTCTCCAAGGCTCAAGGTACCATCAACATTTTGAGACAATTACACAGTCTTTGTCCACTAATTATTAGATTTGTGTGACAAGAGAGTATTACAAAAATTTCGAGATTAGCCATGGTATAAATATAGGTGTCTTGTTAACATGTGATTTAAGGATATATTTTAAATATATTTTATTTAGTCATATAAAGTATTAAAATTTATATTTTTATAATTTTTAACACTAAAAATACAATTATAAACATTATGTACAACCAGATAAAACATGCTTAAAATGTGTTCTTAGATTACATGTTAACATTTGTCTAAATAAATTAATTTGAATATTTGATAATAAAAAAGTAGTCATTTTTCTTCGTTCACAATGTAGTGGTTTTGTTAAGTGGGCCTGAGGCATCCCACAATATATTAAAAGGAGCCACAATGATGTAGTATGTCAAGAAGACCTAAATAATTTTTTTTCTAGATGTGCGCGATCAAACTGATAAATTATTTTAAATAACTATCAAATGGAGTAATTATTTAGTGTAATTGTCACACTACGTCATTATGCTTATAAGATGTTACCGTTTATTCATATAATTTTGATGTAGAGAGAGGAGAGATGGTACTTTTTAAAAAATTATAGACATTATATTAGTTGTATGGTGAGTTTTTAAATTTAAAATTTTGTTCATGTAAAAAATTTCATGTCACAATTTGAATGAAATGTCACATCACGTAAGCATGATAAGCAGTCACCCTGAATAATTATTCTATCAGTATGATTTTAGTATTTATAATAAGTGCCACGCGTAAATATGTAAATGTCAAAAATCATAATAAAAATAATATTATTTTTATTATCTCACAAGCTTTTGTTTGCTTAAAGTCGAGGAAAGAAACGATTAAATGAAAAAGTTAAAAGAGTGTTGATTTGGAATATACAGGAGCTAGCATTCTCTGAGGTGAGTAATTTGGATTTTTTGGGTCTCAAATTGGTTACAACTTACAACTATAGATGATGTGCATTCTTTCTTGTTTTGAGAATGAAAAGCTGAAATATTGCATGAAATTTGTTTATAATCGATTTTACATACGGCAATTTTATTATTATTGGTGATACGGTAGTTGTATTTCTGCTATATATGCAGATTAGGATTTAATTTTTTTTATTTCTTGTGCATGCAAGTGATTAGGGACCTATGAAATCTTGAGTTGTATTATTTTTTGTTTGTATTATTTAGGGATTGATGATGGTTCAAGATCTTTCATGAGGTAGTTGCTTTTGGGGTTTAATATATTTGTTAGCATCCCACAACGTGGTGGGTAACTATACAAAAAAGATTCCTGCTCGTGGAACGAAGAGTTTATGCCCCAATAAATCTTATTTTTTAATTTTAGGTTGTTTTAAATTACTTACCAACCTCAAATCATTTGAGAAGTTGTGTTTCTACGAGTACCTGACACAAACTTTAAAAGTTATATTTTTTTTGTTCAGTAGTTAGAGGTGTCTGTGTGAACTTGTGTGTATCTCAGCTAATCTCTTTCTTAATTCGGTCAAAAATAAATTATCTATGACGGGTTTTCACAATTCTTACACTTAGCAATAATCGAACTCTTAAGTCTTAACCTTATAAAGGGAGACGAAGATTCCTTATCAACTGTGCTAACCCACTTGTTTATGAAATATTGAGTTGTATTGGTTTTTGTTTGTATTATTAGGGGTTGATCAAGATCTTCCATGTGAGAGTTGATTTTGGGGTTTTGTATATTTGTTGGCATCGTGCAATCATACAAAAAAGATTTCCTGCCTGTGGAACGAACATGGGGGGATACCATATTTTGTATACATAAATATACAAAAATATATTGTTTAGTCAACATTACTATAATCTCATGTGGTCCCTAATACAAATAATGTAATGCCTCACGTGAAATAGGAGAGCACCAAGTTTCCACGTGTTTCATGACATTCCGCTTTGCATGATTCATGTGTTTGCAGGTATTGATTGGCCCTTATGTGCATATGGAAGATATAGAATAATGGAGTTCACTATAGAGCTCCACCATCTGGGTTAGCTTTAACGTTTAGAATGTGCCTGTTAAACTAGTTTTCTAATTCTACGATTTCCCATTAAGCATTTCATATTTTTTATTATTTGTTTATCACTCTTTTTAGATTTATATGAAATGGTTCTTTCTCAATGTAACATATCAATACAAAACATTATGATACAGAAATTCTGTTTTATTTTTCGGGTTCTTATTCTTTTTTTTATCTCTCTCCTATTATTCTAACATAATATTAAAACTATTCTAGCAGTGCCAATTCTGGTATACAAATGAGCTCCACCAGTGGTTGGGTCCTTCCATTCCCAACTCATTAGTTCTGGGTTTGAGCCTCCGGCATCCCTTGCCTGATCTAGGAGATAGATAAATTGATATTGTACTGTTTTCTTAAATGTACTTGGAAAATGGTGATACTAGTGGTGATGGAAACAATGATGGTGAGAGGAATATAGGTTCTGAGAGTGATGGCAGTCCTTGTGCATTTACTAGTGCGCAAATGGAGATATATATGTTCTTTAGGTTATTTTTTATTAGCTCACAAAGTGACCCTAGCAACTCCATTTACTTATACCAATGTATTTTGCGTCCACCAAGTTTGCAAATCAAAGCTACAACCTTATGGTTTTGCTCTCAGTTCCGGATTTTTGAGAATTGCGGAGATCTCATTTAGTAAATTGGTTACAAAAACTGTTTTTATTGGAACTGCATGTGATAAATTGGTATTGAAACTTTTTTTTTTTCGAATTTAAAAACACCTCAATTTTGGGAATAAATGAAAATCGTTTTCTAAGTTTCGGAGACCAATTTTTGTATACAAACGAAAATGAAGATATTTTCAAAGTTTTTATTTATTTATTTTGTTTCTAAATACATAAATAACGAGAAATTCTCGTTTTCAAAAACACAAAAATCAAAGACAAAAATGGAAATGAAAAGGATACCTAATGGAGAAAAATTCCAAACAATGAGCATCTGATGTAATAACAACAGCAGCAAAACCACAAAAGTGAGGAGCAGGAGGCCCATCTCACTTGAACACAGTCCGTAAAGCTGTCTAGGTACGCCCAGAGGAAATGGCTCCATGGAGGCATCTTCCCACATGGAGTTCTGGCATGAATTGCTCAGGCTTTGATATATATCTTCTAGAACATTGTTAGGTGTCACATGCGAGGCAAGTAGCAAAGAAAATTTCCTTCTCACATGTTTTCGTAAGGGAAATCATGGTTGACAATGTGGCCCAAATAAAACTAAGGGGAAAAGAGAAAGTGGAGGTATTGGTTTAGGATTTTCCTTGAGCAGGTTGTACAGAAGAGAGAATAATACGAACTCTGTTTTTCTTCAGAGAACTAGAAAAAATCACCTTTTTCCTTAAATGAATGACGGAAATTAAACCCTTCATCTTTGAACTATTTTTCTCATATGCTTTTATGCGGGTATTGTTTCTTTCTACTTATTTGACAACGAAAATTTTTTCATTAACCTGGCCAAAAGTAAGAATTGAACTTGAACCTTGAAGTTTGTACTAGTCTAATTTCATATTGTCTACCTTCTCACTTATACTTCCCCACAGAAGAGAGAGAGAGAGAGAGAGAGAGACTACTCAAATCATGTTCTACACGCGCAGGAGCATTAGACACAAATCATTTCAGTTTCATAATAAAAATCAGCAATCTCCAAAGACAGTAGGACCAGTCAGTGATTTAACTTTTCTCCTGCCGAAAAAGGACCCGACCGGACCGGACCACTCGAGTCATTGGACAAAAAAGAAGTCAAATTTAATTAACTTCCAATGAACCGAGTTAATCATGATACGAAGGGAGAGAGGGAAAAAAAAAAAACAACGAGACTTCAAAACAAACACAGAAAATTGCCACTTTCAATGAAATATATAAACTTGCCAAAGAATGAAAGCCACCTACAGCAAGCAATAAATGCTATTCTTAATTGAATAGTAATGCCACTTTTGGGCATTTTTTTATACATCAATGCAATTGTCCTTGCATTTTTTTCTCCCATTTACAATCCGGTGGAACTATTGTTTTTGAGTAACATTGCTGACTGAACCACCATGCCGTTGGATGGCAATAACTGGCTCACTGCATCTGGAGCACCTGAATGACGGAGCTGCAGAACACCGTGTTTGAAGGCAGTAATAACAGTAGCTGACAGCAAAGAAACCACACAAGTTTTTCAGCAAACCAAGTTGGCTTGGAAATGTTGTTCTAAAACATTTGTTAAAATATAGATCCTTGACCCCAAACAATACAGGCAAAAAGAGAACAGGTGCTGTACCATAAGGGAGTGGTTGCAGTGGCACACACCATACTGGTGAAATACAAGAGAAGATGAAATCATATACTATTTGCCAAAACTTTGATCCAGTATCTTCAAACATGGACTGAAACATATGGTTGAAACTGGTCCAGGTTGCAAGTAAACAAACCAGTTCTACATTAACCAGGCTGCCCTCTAAGCTATTGTTCCAAATATTAAGGGGCATTATAATTTCGTAGAAAAGAAGTGGATTCAACTTTGAGAGCAGACACATTTTTGCAAATAATGCCAAAGTTTAGGTTTGTCTCCACTATCCACTTTACCCCTCCCAGCATGCCTTTTAAAATTTACAGAAAAGGTTTACATGTTATAAAGTTGCATCAGACTTTTAACATAAGTTATTACAAAGCATATTCAGGTAAAATCCTTGAATAGTTCTACCATATATTTGTGTCAATGGAATCCACAATTGAACAGGAGAAGTGATAGAATTGCCCACACCGTCAAGCAGTCCCGTGACTTTTTTTTTTTTTTTTTTTTTTTGTGGTACATAGGAGGGCCAAAGCCCTGGGGGAGGGGGAGGGGGCGGGGTAAGTTGAACCCATGATCACAAGAGTGAATGGGGGTGCCACTACCACGGTGCTAACCCGATCCTCGTCCCATGACTGGTTTGACCAATACTATGGGACTAAAAACATCTCAATCCATGGCAGTTGGTTAGCCTGTATGGAGTAATAATGATCAATGGGGAAATGGAAAATGTACAGTATGCACCTGTGCTGACAGGGGAGAGCTAGAAATGGAATGGATGGACTCGTTAGGCAGATGGGGCACATTGCATCATCCCCCCCTGAACTTGAAGATGTATCCTTAGAGAATGGATGAAGAAAATTTTTAATGGATGATGAATTGAGAAGAGGAAGAAGCAACAACAACATTTCCTGCACATCAAAGTTCGTCTTAAGAATATATTCATCATGAACAATGGACAATATGCAACAGGTTTACAGACAAATCCACGCACAAATATTTTTCAAGAAAACAATATGATCAACAATATAATTGACTATCTATAATCGATGGAAATGCTAATATTAACTGTTTCTTTGCCTAATACACCATAAAGTACTTCAAAATTGAGCAAAAACTTTTGTCATCAACACAACGGAAAAAAGATACATTTTTAGGTCATGAAGCAGATACTAGACATGACAGATCTACAGGTGTGCATGGAAGAACGCAACATTCAGAAAGGCATCATGCAATCAATAGCAAACTGTAAGTTTTAGTCAATTGACCAACAACTTCTCATCACTTTTTACCAACTAGAATATAGATCACCTATAAAATTGAAATATTATAAGTTATATAACTATAAGAATTACATGACCTTCAGTCGCTGAAGTCAACAGTTACGCAAAAAAAAAAAAAAAGGAATTACCGAGAATTCATTCCACACTAACTGGCGATTCATGTATTCAAAGCTAACAGCACGGTTCATATTAGGGCTTCCATAGACAAGTCTTGCTTGCAGTGCTCTCTCAATAAGATTTCGATACCTGCATCAATATAACATGTGCAAACTAGATAATGTTAAAGCTACAATGTAGCCAAAGGATTAACCCCTTTCTAGTCCCTGAAAAAAGTTACAGAAGAAAATAATTCTGAATGATTTTTCTTATAGAAGCTACTGTTTTCCAACGGCATGGTTTACAGGTTGAGTATTAATCAATGTACTTATTATTCTTTTGTTCTTTAGACAAAACATATAGAAGATGCATTGTCAATGGCCTGTATCAAGACAGGAATTTACCACCCAGCCACAACTTTCAGTAACACATTGGAACATCAAACTCATCCTATAACACAACTGAATATCATGTTACTGAAGCAGGTTTCTCCTGTATTCATTCAGTTTTGTTGAATGTGCTCATCCACTCTCACACACACAAACACACACACACCAGTTTATGCAATATAGCATTTGTGGGTTCTCCATCTACAGTATTTCTATAACCCCATTCATAATTCCATGGTCAAGTATTTACTGAGAGGCTGCGTTTGAAGAACCACATAAGGAAATGATTCTTCAGAAAAGCATACCTTCCCGTGTACAGAAATATAAGCAGGTTGCCAAATGAGGCAGCTTTATAGACTCCTTCTATACGTTGTATTAAAATCCATGCTCGGCGTGCCAGTGACCTCTGAAAAGTATGAAAAGATGAATCAGAGCCTTTTTGCTGTTTCATCATATATCTACATAAACAGTGTCTATAGATAATTGGTTGCTTGGGGAAAGATAAGAGATCTGATAATGCTTGCACGAAATTGAAAACAATACCTGCTCAGAATCACCCCATCTACGGAAAGCAGAAAATGATTGTAAACGGGCCCAGACATATTGACCACCAACAGTAGCAACACAGTACCATAGTTTCTGAGCAGCAGTGAGACCAGGTCCCTCCAAACCCGTTCTGACTGGAGCAAGTCACACAAAACAAACAACATACAACTTAGGATACAAGTGGACAAGGCTGGGTTGATACGGGGTGCAATGGAAATATTCAACTGTAGGAGGCTCAAGGCATGTAAGCAAGCTGTTGAGATTGAATGTAAGTATATAACAAGCTACAAAGCCCAGTTTTGTGGGACTTTTTTTTCTGTTTCGCAACATGAAACTGGGCTATACTTTTCTACAAAATAACTACAGACTAGTTTTTGTGTTGACTACACAGTAGAATCGCCTAAAAAGTATGCAAATTTCATCTTTTGGTATTCACAACTATTCCTAGAAAACGAAACATTTTCTCAGAATTACAGGAAGAACCTCTTCTCCTATGAATTCTCAAGCAACAGGAAGAGGTTTGCAAGTAAGAAAAGTACTAAACACCCCCCCCAAAAAAAAAACAAAAACAAAAACAAAATTTAAGCATGGAATGCCAGGCCCAGTCAAACTTAAAGGTAACATTATATTGAAATACTAGTGACTACCTTTTCCTCTCGTTTCAATTGCTCGTTCATCTCTATACCTCAGATTCATGAGAGCATTTCCCGGAGTAGGCTTGTCAACCCAAATGGAGAATCTCCAAATGAGAAACTCAAGGAAAGCATCAAGTTCAGGTTCATATTGAAATAATAATCCTGGCTAATCCAAAAGAAATAGAAGAGAAAGAAATTAAATCCTAAATTAGCTACGCTATTAATGTCTTCAACGAATAATCTAATAAGCCAGATGATACAAACATACCTTCATTAGAGAAAATACCTTAACCAACTGTTCTTTCAACATGGCTGACATTTCAATGTCGAGTCGCTGTGCATCAACCTGATTAACTCTAGATATGGAAATAGGGATGATTGACTGTGGACAAAAGCACCAAAAACGTTTTAGTATGAGAAGGGAAAAAATAGCTAAAATATGTACATTAGAGATCATTCTCTCTTTTCTTGTCTTTTCATTATTTTAAATTATTTTGAGGTGGGGGGAACCCCCAGAAAATTAAGCAAAACACCAGTCAAAAGTCTCCGAAACTAGCTTCCTAATTTCAGCCGGTGAATGCTGTTACACACAAAATGACTTTTGTCAGCCAGAGTATATCCTACTGCCTTAGCCACTCTCCATAGCCCATTTCAAATATACAACAGCTATAATTTCAGGGAATTAGCACATTAAAAACCTAGCTATGCATTCGAATTAAGGAGAGCCTCATGTCTTCATATGCATAGTTTTTGGGAAAATAAATTCCAGTATTTCCTTTTATGATTTCAATTACTCAAAAGTCATTGTATTCAACTTTCAGTTAGCTTCGAGAATAACCATCACTTCACAGCTTAACTTGACTGAGTTATTCCCGGGAAAATTCTCCGCTCATCTATCTACAGTGCCAAAAAAAAAGGAGAACTCAGAAATAAACGAAAGAACGAAAAAAGACAGTAAACCCTAAGTCACGAAATTAAAAAGCGTTTATGCGTGAAAATTTCATATTGGAGGAACATAGAAAAAGACAATTCGAAAGGATAGAAGTTTGGGGCTAGAGAGATACCTGGTGAGAGAGAGAAAGAGATTCCCAGTGGGGGAATAGTCTCTGGTACGCGTCCACCCAAGCGTCCTCGGGCGGTGGGTGATTGGCACTACTCGATGAAGATGAAGCTAGGGTTTCTCTCTGCATTTTCTTTCGCCGACTGTAGAGATTTTGATGCTCTGCTCTCTCTCTCCCTCCCTCTGCCCAAGCAGTCCCAGGCTCCCAGTCCAATAACTCGGGTTTTTAGGCGGCTGGCTTCACAGTAGAGCACCGTAGCATTAACATGTGTTCATTTGGAGTTTGTTACAAATAAATAAATCATTTTATTTTTTATTTTTTTGTTCAACAGTTATAGAAATTTGGGTCAATTTATACACCCCTCGACTCCCTACCTTGTCAAAATTAGAATATTTATGAATGTTTAACATCTTGCAACAACTTTTGCATTTGGCACGAGTCAAAGTCTTGATAAATAATTTTAAATTTATTGATCAAGAAGCTTTGTTTTGCTTATGTTTTCAAAGTGCACTTGTCCTAAATTCTCAAAAATACAATTTTTGAGACAACTTATAGTTTGATAAATAAATTTTAAAATATCTAAAAATAAAAAATAAAATTCAAAGACAATACTTGATTGGGCATAAATTTTTTAAATAAAAAATGCCTAATATTACTGGGTGCATGTTTGGTATAATTTTTTTTCATTGCTTATAAGAAGTAAGAGGTTTCCATTGTTTATAAAAAGGCAAGAAAACTAAAAATAATTAATTTTTTTAACTTGCAAACCAAAAAAAATTAAATTAAAAAAACCTGTACCAAACAAGACTTTGCAGCTGTGGCCTCCATATTAGATGAAAGGGTATTTTGGTCTTCCCACTCCATATTAGATGAATTGGTGAGTTACAAAGAAAACTATACACACAATGTGTTTAATCCTCCAAAATAAATATGTGCCAAGCGCATTATCCTGGGCTGACTATTTTATCAAGCTCATACAGAGTTATCATTTTATGTAAACTATGTGAACTTCATCCATTAAAGAGTGTAAGAAGAGATCAAATTTGAGAACTCACGCTTAGCTTCTATAATTCTGTTGGACCACCTCTTGAGATCTCATTTAATTATGCAAAATACAACTCGAGATATACTAATATTCGGCTCAAGATAAAAGCTCATATGAAATTAAATCAGCATGTAAACTAATTAAATTTAAACACAATTGAAAGCTCGTTAATAACTTTATATACTTTAAAAAAATCAAACCACAAGAGGTCGACTTAATTAAATCTCATTTAGTGATATGCATAATTTTCTTAAGACTTGTCACTTGTAACTACTTGAATTTGTACACTTCAAAACTCCATACTTTCCCCATATAATAAATGCGCAACAAGCCGCATCAAAATCATATTGTGCAATATATTTCTTCATTATAAATCTGTTAAACCCTATCTTTTTCCAAAAAGCCCTGGAACAACTTCCCAAATTCCACATCAATCTCATCAGCAAGCCTCCCCTCTCCTAAACGCCTCAGACCCCTACACAAAACCTTAGCGACATACTCATCGGCCGCACAATTGGATCCCCACCCGCTTCTCTTCATCAACCCATAAATCCTAACCGTCGATTCTGCTCTCTCGGCCGCAATCAACGCCTTGACGAGGCTAACAAGCCCCTTATCATCACACGGGATCACCCCCTCCCCCTCTAGATCACGAATCAGACGGTCGATATCCTCCGTCATTCCCTTCCTCGCCAGCGCCGAAACCAAGTTTGCGTAAATACCCAAGTCGGTTTTGTACCACGATTCTGATCTGACGGTTGAGAAGACCTTGAGGGCTAGTTCGCTGTGATCTTGCCGTAGCAGCTCGTTGAAGGCGGCGATGAGGTCAGCCTTGATCAGACGGGAAAGGGTTTTGGAGAGGAGCTCGTCGAGCTTGGATTGGTCTCCTCTTTCGGCCCGTTTCAGGGATTGAACGGCTTGTATTGCTTCTATGCTTAGTACTCGGCCTTTGACAAGAGGACCACGGTTATTTCGTGGGCCGCATCGTATAGTAACAAAACTTCTGGTTGTATTGGTGTTAATTGGTTGGATTGTTGAAGGATTGGGCGATAATAGTGCGAGATTTAAGCGGAAAGAGGACGCCATGAATGATCGCGGATGAGCAAGATGGGAGGAGAGAGTGAGAACTACCAAACCTCTATCTATAGGAGGCAGTTCGAAATGACAAAAATACCCTTTTATAAAAAAGGGTAAAAACAGTTTGAAAACGTCGACAGCAGGATTCGAACCTGCGCAGGCATAGCCCAACAGATTTCGAGTCTGTCTCCTTAACCACTCGGACATATCGACTTTAAAATTTTATGTCGTACTTGTGAATATAGTGTTTTGTTTTTGTGGGTGAAGTTTTATCTATTCTAATTATGCTTCTTTAGCATCTGTAAGGTTTATGTCCCAAGCGTTATACATATTGATATCACAGCTCATATCATGCTGAAATCCAATTACCGTATCTTGATTGGATTCTGATAACATATAAGTAGGCCTGTTAACAACTCGGATTTGATTCGGATCTGATCTGTGAGATCCGGATTTGAATATCTGGATCCAATTACATGTTTTGATGAAATTCGGTAAATTCAATTATGGGCCTAATCCGTCAAAAAAAAAAAAACGGGTTGGGCCAGATATTCTTATGTACACCCGATTATTAATAGACCTGATTCGTGATAATCAAACCTGATTCATTGATTTTGAATCCGGATCGAATCTACATATTTTTGGGTCGTGTTGAAACTAGGTCTAGTCTAGCATAAATCAAATCCGATTCATTGAGAGGTCTACGTACAACACAAGCTAGCTGCATAGATTTGCAATATTATTGTAAAAATATGTTGTGCGCAATTGAATTCCTATCATGTTGGCCAATACCAAGCACTTGTCTCATGTTGAAAGGCAGCATCTTCAAAGTGATTAGCAGCTCACACTCCAACACCATACGATTGACTTCCGATCAATGGTATTGTGACAGGTTAGGTATTCATGAATATGAACTCCTCCTAGGCTCCTGATATGATCATTTCACCTTTGACACTTTCTGCAGCTTAAAGATTCCCAAAACGACTTCCAACTGAGAACAATATTGTGAGATTCAGTTGAGGGAATTGGTGATGGATGTACCTTACAAGGGTAGATTTTTTCCTTTCCTGGAGGGCTCTATCAAAAGTAGCTTAGAGTCAAATCTGTGGGTGGAATTATATGCAGTGCAGTGCCTTGTCATATATTTCACCTGAGCGTTGATGAGGATGCATAGAGAGAAGTATGCTTTCAATGTCTTCCAACTATGCAAATACAATATCTGTCTCTAATGAATTGTATACCATGAATTCCCAGCTTCAATACCAATATGTTAGGTTTATTTTCTGATTGATCTGTCAAAGACATAGGGCCCGTTTTGTACATTTTTTTTTATAAGTTTTTTTTAAGTTTACAAGTAAAAAAGTCATAAGTTTTTTTGTTTATAAGCTTCAAATAGGTGAAAAGTCTATACCAAACGAGCCCATAGTCAAAGAAATTAACTATATGTTTCAACAATCTATCTTAGCCTCTACATTTATACCTCGGCAGATTCCTCATCCAAGGAGCAAATTAATTGAATTCCAAATATGTTAAATACTAGAATCCCTCAGTTATCAGTTCAATAGAAAAAAAGTTAAATAAATTTGGTTTTCAATCCATACATAGTGATTTGCCTCGTTTGATCATTGAAAAGAATGCTAAATATAAGTTGTACAATAGCTAACTGGCTCATTTTCACGCAGCCCTTGTGAGATGTTGCCTTAACTCTTAGCCAATTTGTTGCAAGTCCTAAAGCCATCGTCATCGTCATTGTAACACGGTAATTGAAGTGTTGGTTCGGTGTCACGGGCAACATTTTGTGAGCTTGGCAGGCACATTTTCAAATGGTCATGGCGCGCGAAGTAACAGACCATGACACACGTAAAGCGAATGGTGGATTAGTGATTTGATTCTCACTACTGGTGTATATAGTTGCATACTTGGCGGCGCAAAGTAGTTCAATCGTAGCCTAGCTAGGAGTCCGTTAACTCCTCCTCCAAGTTTGGATTGATATCGACTAGTCTTCTTTATCATTTAATCGATCATTCATCTGAAGATGCTGTAACTAAAAGATTATGGATAAAAAGAAACAAAGATGCAACCGAATTTTGATTTGGATGTCAAGAGATTAGTGATCAAGACGTCTTGAGACTTGAAACATAATGGTTAATGATGGGTTCTTGGGTGGAATCTTTTTTTGGAAAAAGTTGTATAAGAACCGCATCCCAAATTGGGCAACAAAAAGAGCAAATCGAAGAAAGTAATCTCCCAAACGTGAGTTGCACAGTTGCAATATGCAGACACAGACATATATATATATATATATATATATATGTGTATATGTGTTCACTTGTTTAATTGCAATGGTTTGATGGACCACATCTTTAAGGGAAAGGTGAGAATGCAATGCCAGGCCAATGACACAGGATTTTTGAGAGGAATGTTTTGATCAGGAACAAGTCGAATCAATTTTGCTGTGGGTTGTGTATTGGCTAGCTTGTCATGTTGAACCGACTTGTGCTCACTGCACCAATGGTGGGCAGCATTTGGGACCCCCCTCTCCTATCACACCTTTATGTTCCATCAAATATATATATATATATATTATACACATATGCATCCGTACAAAACAGCATAGAAAAGCCAAAATGTTTTCACTTTAGAAAATGCTGTAACACCGTTTTTTTTATCCGCTGACATGGTATCGAATAAGGGCGTACTCAAAAAATTTCTTGACCCCAGGTTTTTTTTACCGGTTGACATGGTATGGAAAAAGGGCGTATCTAGAAACTTTTTTGAGGGGTCAAAGTAAAAATTTAAAAACTTTGAGAATTGAAGTAATTTTTTTTAATTTTAGGGAAATAATACTTAAATTTTTATCTTAAAAACTAAAAAATTGTAAGATATAAATAGAATTTTCAAAACTTAAAGAAAACCAAAGTACTAATTTTTATCAGATTGGTTTAAATTCCACTTCAGATTAATAAAAATAAGAAAACAGAAAAAGTCTCCCTATTCCTGTTAACCCTACGGAGTATTTTGCTGTGAAATCTGCCCTCCATGACTGTTAGATAAATACACATTTCTGTTGATGTTCAAAGACTTTGAAGAACAAAAGATTATGCTGGTGAACAAATTTTATGTTATTTTGAAGTTTTCCTCGTCCTTTATTCACGTGTTTTTATACATGTACATATATATATATACACGTACATGAGTTTATTTATGTAAATTAACAGTCATCAGCTTGGAAAAGCTTCCAATCTAAAGCCGACAGAGAAGAAAATAAGGAAGACTATAAGTCTGTAAGATGAAAACGTTTATATGTATATACATACATATATATGTACATATACAAGGTATGCAGGTTTACTTATATATACGGTCATCTTAAAAGGGTCCTCTGCAACCTGTCAAACCCAAAGATTTAGACGGGGAAACGAAATGGAAAGACCGAAGAGGAAGACAGAATCGTAATCGACTGCCATGGGCAAAGCGTTTTTCTTGGTTTTCTTCTCATGTATTTTTTATATTATTTTATTCAGTTCTATATATCATTTATTTTCCTTGCCAAAAGAGTTTCCTTAGAAACAAAAAAACTCTTGCCACGTCTGTTGCAACACAGCCGGAGCGTATGACCTGTGAAATAAGTCGTGCTCTGTAGCACTATTCAGTTTAACTTTTTAACAGTGACCCAAACTTGATGAATCACATTAGATGCATGGGGACCCTTTCAGGACCCGCCATCGTGTGGCAAGCACATTCTTTTTTTTTTTTGGTACATAGCGAGCACATTCTAACTTAGACGCATTTCCATCTATGATGTTATTTATTGCTCTCATGAGGGACCAGTATTGCCTTGCCACTAGTTGAAGTGCTATCCTTTGTGCTATTTTTTTATATTTGATTTTTATAACCGTGTGTTCGAGGTAGCTTGTACATACTCTGATTAATTTTAAAAATTGTATAGTTTTTCGTCTTATACAAATAAAATAATTATTGAGAATGAATTCAAAAAATTAATAATATCTAAAAAGTTTTGAACCTAGGACTTTGAAAGGAGCAAATCCTATGCTTCAGGCCTTTTTATCAATTTTTTTTTTTTATTACCGAGCATTCAGGCTAACTTGCGCACATCATTACTAACCTCAAAAACATATGTAGTTTCTCCGATCTCACATGAATCGAGTAATTACTAGACTAAAGGATTTAAAATAACTCGGATAGTTGATAGTACTTAAAACCAGAGATCTAGGAAGCAAACTTCCAGACTCTAAACTTTGACCATCACGTCAACTATTAGAGTTTCTTTTTGCCGTTGATGTAGCATGTAGCATGGGACATGCTGTAACAATAGGCACAAATTCAATAGAAGAAGCCCAGTCAAACACGGCGTGTCTACAAAGTATTCGAAGCTGCCTAAAGACATCAAAGAAAGAATCTCTGAATATAGACTCGTTATAGTTTTGGGACAATAACTGTTCATAAACATAGGCAAACTATACATGTTGCAAGTAAAATGCACATTTTTAGTGTTTTAAGTTACTAAATCTCCCAAAAGTTTAAGTTAATAGAAAGTATATATCAAGCTAAGATCATTTTTCGCACGTGAAGATGCATGCAAAATAGCATGTACACGAACCAAAACAGAACAGAGTGCACTACAAGACTTGAGTTCAGAAATTCTGAAATCAAAATTTTGATATCATGTAAAGTCAAGAATTATCTCAAAAGCTAAAAAAATAGGCCTAATAGCATATATTAAGGTAACATTAGAGCTTTCAACTCCGCGTTCTTTCACGTTCTTTCATCTAATTTCATTCGAAGAATATGCCCCCAATCAATTAAACAAACTGGCATATAGTCTTCAAGCACAGTAAATAAGCAGACTAGGGCTAGTGCTAGCTCTCAAAGTCAGGTCGATTCAACACGGAATTCAGTCGAGTCCAAAACTAACTTAGGCTGGACAAAGCCACACGAATCAAGTTTGAATGGACTGGTGGAATCTTTGAGCTCAAACAGTACATTTTCCAGTGGATCAGAAGACTGGAGAAAGCTGATTTAGCAAGTGTATGTTACGTTGTTGTCTTAGTCATCAAAATTGGTCATAAAAATCATGCTGCAGACCAACATATCAAAGCCTCTAGGCAGGAACAAAATCATGAATTTTATTGTGGGAGAGTTATAGAAGACTAAGGTAAACTTTTTAAATTATATTAAGAGGTAAAGATAAAAAAAAATTTGAATTTTGAAAGCTTGAGATAAATTTTTTTAAATTTTGTTGGAAGAAATGTTAAAATTCGTGAATTTTTTTGAGTTTGAGGTAAATTTTTTTAAATTTTGTTGGGACTAAAATAAAAATTCTTAAATTTTAAAAGGTTAAAAGAAAGTATTAAAATTTTGAGAGGGCCAATATACACTCTCATTTCATAAATGCTCAAAATCAATGGGACCTAAATAAAAAATTGTCAAAAGTAGGAGGGGCAATGCCCCCCCATAGTTCAAGCATGGTTTTGTCCTAGCCTCTAGGCAAATGGGTAAGGGGATATAAAAAAAATTATTCAAATGTTTTTGAAACATTATGTCATCCTTACTTCACTTCTCATGAACCCGTTTAGTAAATAAAGCCCACTATAGGCCCATTTGGTATAAGCAAAAAAAGCAAAATGAAATAAACTAAATTTAAACTTTAGCAAACGGAGCTTATGTTTGTAAGAGGTGGAGTAAAGGTAACATGGCACACTCTAAGAGCAATGAATAATTTTTCGGTGATGTAACTGTGCATGACATTGTTGAATTACCACGGTTGCATTGCATGGATTAATTCACAGGCAAGCTGCTAAGCGGCCATTAAAGCCACCGGACCACCACCTTCAATGGCCGTTAATTTCTTCTTTAACACGTTAATTGGTTCAGTAAGCCAAATTTTTTTGACAACTAAAATCACTTAACTGAAGGAGCAAATTAAAGGGGTACGCAATATAATTTATCCTAAAATTAATAATTTTTTTAAAGCTGATTTTCTATTTCCTACATGCATATCTGATAAGATAGTGCACTAGTTGCAGATTATGCGCAATTTTTAGAATCCACAGAATGAAAAAAGCAAGGGGCATTTTAATAATGCTACTGTAATCAAATTCAAGGGTCTATTGATGGGAAAACAAATCCAAATTTCAACCATGGAATTATTTTAGATCTTGAAGAAAATTTGTACCCATGATAATGTCCCCACGGAAGCTACAAAAAAGCAGGCATGCCAAATCTGTCAATAATTAAGCAGGCGACTGTTGGCTCTATACTTTTGAGAACTTGAGTTGTCCCAATGAAAAATGACCACAAAAAAAAAAAAAAAAAAGAAGCGATTTTTACTTATAAATTTCATCTAAAATGACCTTTCAGTGGTATTTTTTGAATTTATTATTTTTTTTAATATATTGGAGGATCAAAATCTTGAAGAAAAGAAAGAGTGAGTCAAACACGTAATCTCATGATCTGGGTAGAGCCTCCGTTATCACTGAGCTAACCTAACGAGCTAACCTACTCCTCTGTTTTGAAATTATTAGTTATAATGATGAGTTCTATTTTCAAACAAAAAGATCGTAAATCATATAATTTTGCATAGAAAATAAATTTATATAGCATTACTGTAATAATAGGCTATCATGGTTGACTGGTTGATGCGTAGACACCAATCGGTCTTGTATTTGGATTGATGTGCTAATGTTTCAAGCTTCGTTTGGTAGATTTTAAATTTAATTTTTTCATAAAAAAAGTTTGAAAAAAATGTACTAAACGGGCTCTTAATACAAAATCTTACACTCATATTTAAGTTTTAAAAATTTATATTTTTACAAAATTTTACAGAAAAAATTTTAGTAAAATAAAGTGACATTGACATTTTAAAAATTGGTAGTGTTTGATTTTAAATATTATTTTATGTAAAAATTCTATTTATACAACATTACTCCTAAATTTAGTAACCTAGATTGTAAAAACAAGGTGCCACCGATTTTTTTTCCGACTTAAAATAAGCTAATGAATCATTAGGTTTGTTTTCTCCTAACTGCCGTCAACTCAACTACCAACGCCGTTATGTCCCCTAACAACCGCATACAATAACGTGGACGAATCTCAATCGCTTATCCTCCGTACTTCACGTGTGACTGTCCGATTCCTACGCACGCTTGCTTAACTTTTCTGGCTCCAATAGATGCAGGCGTGGTAAAAAAATAGTAAAAACACAATGATCACTAAAAGTTACCACAAAGGTTGAACGAAGAGAGATTTCTTTTTTCCTTTTTCTTTTTGTTTTCACTCTATTTTCTCGCTAACCAAACACAAGCTACAATCTCGACAACGTTCTGATTCAAAACTGCCGTTTTTTCCGAGTTCTCTGTTGTGATTGTGCTGCGTTTGAGCCTTTTTTTTTGTCTGACTTTCTCGGGATTCCACAAATTTCTAGGGTTTTTGTTTCTATGCTGTCCTCTTCAATACAGCCATTAATTTTTCTGTTTTTCCATTTCTTTGTTTGAATATCTGAGTCGAGCTTTATTGTGTATTCGATTCAATTCAGAAACAAATCTTAGCAAATCTAGCTATCGAAAATGGAAGATCTGCGAGAAATTTTTTTGTCTTATGAGTTGAATTTCAAGAAAGAGAAAGGACCGTAATGGGAGAGGAGACTCTGTTTCTCTGTTCGTTCAATCACTTTCTTCTGCGTAGTTTGTTCTTCTCCGTCTCGCGCTTCTCTCTCCTTTCTCTATCTTCAATTCCGTGCGATTCCTCTCTCTGTCTCTCTAAAGTACGCTCCGTGCCGCGGCGCATTTTAGTCTGCTTGATTAAAGTAGAATAAATGACAACATTATCTTTAAAAGCGTTTGCCGGGGATTCTCAGTGACCTGTCGGTGGAATTGCCGGTTTGAAAAACGTAACGAAAGTCGTGCCATTGTATACGCATACATATACATATACATATATATATATATATACATATGCAAATTCAGTTAATTTGGTAAAAAAAAAAATTAGCTGGTTAGAGTAGCTTATGACTTTTTATTAATTTTTCTTTTCAATAAAAAAATCGGGAGGACTAAAATGTTTGTCGGCATATAAAAAATTAAATTTTAATTAAAAATAAGTTAAAGTAGTTAAATAAACTGGTAAATTATTGATTTGAACATTTTATCTAAAAAGTTTTCCACCATTTAATGGGATTTACATTTGACACGTATATTATATTTTCTTTATGGATTTGTCCACCAACTAGCCTAAGTTGGTCCCCTAATGTAATGCCACAGTACCCCTTACTACTATAAACTTGAAAAATGGAATCTTTACATATTTTGGATCAAATTAATTAGCTGTTGTTGATTGGAAAGTGTTGGCCATCTTTTAGTGAGTTAATCTTAGGTTTGTTTGATATTTGTGAAAGGATAGGGAAATGGAAAGGAAGATAAAAGAAAGTAAAAAAGAAAATGAAGAAAAGTGACTTCTTTCACCTGTTGATTTGACCAAAAAAAAATTAGAGAAAAGTGAAAAAAAAATCACTTTCTTTTGTTTAAAATTAAAAGCGAAGTTGAAAGAAAATAATAAGATAATTTATTAAAAAAAGAATAAAAATTTAAAAAGTGAAAAAAAAAAAAACAACTTCCTCACTCTTTTCTTTTTCCCTCTCTTTTCTCTTTCCACCTAAATTAGAAACCAATCAAACAGGCCCTTATACTTTGAACTAGTATAATGATTTTAGCACAATCATATATTCCTGCATTCCTGCTTTTTCTTTCTTTGAGCAGACATTGCTTTTGTTATATTATTCTAAAAAGTAACTAGTGTAATATTCCCTTATATTTCTTTTACACTTGTTGCAATATTATGAGAGGGGGATAGAAATTGGAGTAAAGAAAAGGCTACAGTAAGGCCAACGAAGCTTCTTTTATACATCAACAAAAACCAGAAAGTGCTTCCAATTTCTTTCTCCCATACTTTGTGCTTTCACCCAAGCTAGTCTCTTCTTCCTCCTTTTTCTTCTTCTACTTCATTCAATAGCTTTTCAAGGTTTTCTGGGTGTGAGTATTTGAGGTTGTGTTGTTGTTGGTGTTGAAGTTTGATGTCTACACCATTAGAACATGATTACATAGGCTTGTCAGAGGCTTCTTCAATGGAAAGAAGCTCTGACAAGAACTCATCTTCATCTTCCTCTACTCTCTCTGTTGAGGATGAGAAGAACAATGTTCTCAACTTCAAGGAGACTGAGCTAAGACTTGGTTTGCCTGGTTCCAAGTCTCCTGAGAGGAAGGCTGGACTTGAGGTGTCTCTTTTTGGAAAGGATTTGGAGGATAAGGCTAATGGGTATTCCCTCAGCCCTCTGAAGAACTTTGTTTCTGGGGCTAAGAGGGGGTTTTCTGATGCCATTGATGGTCCTGGCAAATGGGTTTTCTCTGTGAATGGTGGATCTGAGGTTGATTTGAGCAAAGGTGCCCCTTTGTTCTCTCCCAGGGTTGGAAAAAATGGTTTAGAGAATAACAATATACAGCAATCATGTTTGCCTGGGCCTAATATTAAAGAAGTTGTCCCTCCTCCCAAGCCTGTTCAAGAGAAGAAGAGTCAAGTTTCTCCTGTGAATCAGCAAGGTAGTGCTCCTGCTGCCAAGTAAGTCTCTCTCTCTCTCTCTCTCTCTCTCTCTCTCTCTCTCTCATTTCAAAAATTTTATACGCTGCTGTGATTATCCTCTCTTCCAAAGTCATCTATGAATTGTGGCCTCGTAAGTGTCTCTAGTTTGTGAATTTTGATTTGATGCTGGGACACTTTTCTACTTGATGCAATTCATGTTGAATTTTATAATTATCTTCTCATGTCGATTTCCTTCCCCACAAACCACCAAACACCCCCCGCGGCGCCCCCCCGGGGGGGGGGGGGGGGGGGGGGGGGGGGGCGGGGTGTTGAAAATGGTTGGAAAAGGAAGAAGAAAGATTGGGATTTGAGTCTAAGGATTTTAATATTTTTGGGATCCTAGCAAAATATTACGGAAAGAATTTTAATATTTGGCCTGCAATTCCGTTCATCCTGCTGAGGTGATGCCTCGAAGGCTCTAATTTGATAAGTAGTCTCCTATCTGGGTAAGGTTCCTTGAGTTTCAGTTACATCTACAGATATACATACATACAGATACTTGTATATCTGCTTTTGATGTGTCTCATGATCACCAATTTTGTGGTTGACCCCCAAATTTCTAGTTTTGGTGATTTATTTGGATTTTCTTTCCCTGTTTTTAATTTTCACAATAAAACAAAGTGTGGGTAGTTTGAGTGGACTATTCATGGCTGTGCTCTTCTAGCTCTATCATCTTCAATCTTCATTCTCAAGTTATTTACAATTAATTTTTTTATTTTTTATTTGTATACCCAAGTGACACCATGTTATATCTCTGTCACAGGGCGCAGGTGGTAGGATGGCCACCAATTCGATCTTTCCGGAAGAATACAATGGCCACAAATTTAACAAAGGACTGTGATGATGAAGGGAAGTCGGGATCAGGGTGCCTCTATGTTAAGGTTAGCATGCATGGTGCTCCATACCTAAGGAAGGTTGACCTGAAAACCTACTCCAACTATGTAGAACTCTCATCAGCTCTTGAGAAGATGTTCAGCTGCTTTACAATTGGTACTCTCTCTCTCTCTCTCTCCTCTCTCTCTCTCTCTCTCTCTCTCTCTATGCTAAAGAAGTGCTTGTTTCTGTTCACAATAGCTGACTATAGTTTATTTTTTCTGATGAAACTCGTATTATGCAATTTTATCCCGCATCAAGCACGTATGAGAATCCTTTAACTGGGTTAGTGAACAGCTTGATAATAGAGGATAATATGGCTAAACCTTTAGTATGCTTGTACTTTTTTGTCCTATGTTCTTGAAAAAAGTTTCTTCCCTCTATATTTTAGTATGCAGTCAATCTTATATACATTTTTGCAGTTGTCATTAGTTTTTTAGTTGAGAAATCAACTTAGCTACTGTTATCTTTCCTTTTTCTTTTTTTCTTGCTTTGGAAAACCAACTTAGCTACTCATAATCTCTTGCCTTCTGATGTTTGAGAAATATAATAGTCAACAAGGCTTCTATAGAAATGTTACGTTGACATTAAGTATGGTACTAGTGTTATATTTTAAACATTACCTCCATAGCTTTTGAAATTTAACTGGTTACAATTAGGTAGAAGGAGTGATCTATTTTGTTTACTTTTCATCCTTTCTTTTCTCGTTCTTTCTTGTAAACGGGATAAAGTAGCTTCTTTTTTCTTTACTGTGGAGGTAATATTTAGAGAGTAGTACGAAGGGGACCTGATTTATTTCTCGTCCTCCTTTTTATACTCCTCTTAGCTGCAGTCCAGGGTATCATTTTTCTTCTCCTGTTTCATGTATTAGTCTATGCACTAAGACAGGATGCATGTTGATAGATTTGCTCTCATGACTCGTGACTATATTATGACGAATTATTGTAACATATTGTGCTGGGAGTTGATTTGAGTTTTGTGCATGACTGTGATTCAGGGCAGTGCAGTTCTCATGGACTTCCCGGGCGAGATGGGCTCAGTGAAAGTCACTTAATGGATCTTCTACATGGCTCTGAGTATGTGCTAACTTATGAAGACAAGGATGGCGATTGGATGCTCGTTGGTGATGTTCCATGGGGGTGAGTTATCGTTCAAATTACCTATACTTAAAATTTTATGTTCAACGTCGGAGAAACTCTGTATGAAGTGAGAATATAAATGGAACGGAATAGTTTATATTTTTTACTGCAATGTCCTGCTTCTGATTGTTGGATACAACAGACATGAATAAAGAGTTGGGATTGATCTTATGCTTAAAAATGATAGGCTGTAAGTTATGTAAGCTACAACAATCAATACTGCATAGAAACTCGAAAAATCATAATCCAGGATCACAGGACATAAAAATTGGTTTTGGGAGTGTCTGATTTTCTTAAAGTAGTGGCTATGTTGATCGGGAACTTGACATGATCTTTACAATCAGTTGTTAATTGAGACTCTGTTAGTTTCCTATCCTTTACTCTCTCTTATATATATATATATACCCAGCTGATTTTGTTCTTGTTTGTTACCACAGGATGTTCACCGATTCATGTAAGAGATTAAGGATCATGAAAGGCTCAGAGGCAATTGGGCTAGGTATGCCACACTAATTCAACTCAGAATATGATATTTGTCACTTCTCTTTGACTATGTGAAGTTCCCCATCATACCAACACAATCTAGATGTCTATGAGCTTTATGTCCTACAGTCCAATCACTAAAACCTGTTGAGTTTTGTGTTTACTACTTGGGCCATTGACCATACATTTACTTGGGAATTGGAATAACTTCATTGATTCTATTGCTTGCAGCTCCAAGGGCAATGGACAAGTGCAAGAACCGTAACTAAGTACCAGTAAGACCAAGAAAGAGAGTTCCTAAAAAACCGAAGGGTTTTTAGGTTGGCACTCTGTACCAGAATCTCATATATATTTTTCTGTTCTAGGATTTTGTAGTATTTCTTGGATTGGCAGTGCGTCCTACTGTGCGAAAATATAACTGGAGATGTCCAGATGTTTGGTTATTCTATTGTTTCTCTCAATTTGTATTCCTGTGCTTGCTGATTTTCAAATATCATTCTCTCCAATCCAGATGATTGCGTATGAAAGATTTAGTGAAATTTGCACTTTACAATTGCTAAAACCACAAGAGTTAATGCGCGTTTCATGCCACTAAACTTCCCAAACGAAGCCAATGCCATCATGGAAAGCTCAAAACAGCTCTGTCGAAGCTCAATGGCAAGGCCCGAGTAGAAAGCAGTAAGACTTAGACCTGTCTACTGTCAAACTAACTAAAATCCATTGCTAGGAATGCAACAATAAAAAACCAACCATACATGAACCCCACCAAAAGATAAAACTAGCTGGACCAAAACCTTTAAAAATAAACTGGCAAACCAATTAAAGATTCACCCAGAAACCAAAAAACTGCCAACGCTCACCATATGTTGCAAAATTGATGGCCGCAAAATCCAGTGACTCTGGAGTCTGGGCGTGCCGAACATGGAACACAGCCTCATTTGGTCACCTATCCAAATTTTACAGAACTTGAGAAGCATCGACAACCACGAACGAATGTTTTTCCATAAAAGGGTAAAAGGATCACAACTACGAAGATAAACATATATAAAAAAAACTATAACAAGGTGAAATCTTGCAGCAGCAAACAAGAAACTATACTACAGCCAAGGAACTAATTACTCCGAAAATGAATGTCAGAAACAATTCTCAAAAGTGAATTTAAAAAAAAAAAAAACCCTAGTAAACTGGCTAAAACAAAAACTATGAGAGGAATGCATAATATTAACAGATCTCAAGGTTTAATGCAGTCCCAAGCCAAAAACCTAGTTTCACATCTACTTTGGATAGCTTTAAGAGTTTTGTGCAGATATTTGAAGATATACCATTTGAGTATATCCATTGAATACAGATGCATCAAGTCTAGTCAATCCAAGCCTCTGGAACAAGCCAAACCTACCGTCCTCAACAATGGGACTGGGCGCACGAGCAGGATCATATCTTGATTGATGAGTAAGTGAAGGGCCAGCCACAGGTGGGAGTTCCCAATAAACTTCTAGGACTGATTCCACAAACCTGCTGTTCTTAAAATGTTCTGCAAGGCTAATTGCCTTATTACTGTGGTTAAAGTCATCTCGCATCTGCCCCCTAACACCCCACCAAACTTCACCAGGACCACATAGTTCTTCTATATCCAAAGCCTTCTCCCAGAACTTCTTCCTTCTCAATCTTATCCTAGCTTCATCACTATCTTTAAAGCAACTATGGCCACCACCTGGAGCAATAAAATACTAATATAAAACCACAAATTCCAAAACCAAAACAATATTTACAGTCAGACTGTCTTATATTTCAATTTTCAAACAATAAACAGCAGCCACAATAAATAAATAAATAAAACTCTCAAGTAAATGCAACAAGACAAATACTATTGCAACACTATCAAATCTACTGACTCATCTAGCATAATCTCATAACATATATCATCATGCAAGAGTTACTTATCAAAAAATAGTATATACATGTATAGTATATACATGAATAGTGTAGATTCAGAATCATTCAATTTGAATTCAAAGATAACTGAACAAGAAGTTCATTCATGTTCAGTACAATTCCAAATCTTATGTAGTCAACTCAGTTTTGACCATATTCAGTATCTATTTCAAGGTTCCAAACAGCTGACTCAAAAGATCTGCCAAATTCTGATGCAGACAGAGGAATAGACGTTTGGCTTTGAAAGAAACAAATAGTCAAGGTTGAAATTCTTAGAGCAGGCCCAAAATTCATAACAATTATCTAGCATTACAATAATTCCTAAGTCTGTTATGACAGCCATTTTTGGAAACTGATAGAAAGGCTTAGTAAAGCAAAGAAAGTGTAGGTTGGGGGGTGAGAGAGGCGTTCCCATAATAGCTGCAACCTGTACCAAGCTATGGACCAATTATAATTAGGCAATCAACGCCGCGCAACGAGGTTGGAATTATCATGTAGCAATGAGATGAGAAAAACTAATGCTCACACACCAGACAATTCACCAACCCACAGAAAGGACCAGGACCAGTTGTATATTCACATTCAGTGCTTATTGAATGATGTTTCTCTATTGAGAATTCACAAAATAATCTCACGCACTTTCTCACAAAATAAAATTTAAAAAATCACCCATCCATACTTCATATACGACCCACATTGATAAAATATAAAGTGGGTAGAATATGCACCTCTTACATAAAATTGATCACATATCTGCCTCAAGGAATAATGGTCTCCAGTTCCAGTATCATAGTTGTCCTCAAAAACAAGATGCTTGAAGCCAGCTTTCAGTGCCTGCTTGAGCCTACACATCAAAATGTGATGTGAAAAGGAAGCAGGATGTCACTACGTAACAATAGTAGTACAATTGCATTGAGAAAGATAATAACAGAGAATAACCAATTTCAGATTTGTAACTTTATAAATACATGCAAATGACAGTATTGAGTAAGAAGAATTTGATTAATCTACAAAACTTCATTACCGCTTTAATTCATTCTGATGGTCATCAAAGAAGACAAGAACCCGACTGAGATCTGTAATTCCATGTTTCTTAATCAATCTTCCCCAGTTAAGACTTCCAAAATCCACAAAATCCTTTCCAGCAAAGTAGGTACAGTTCCCATCAACATAAGCAGGCCCCTTTTTAAGGTATTTCTCAGGATGGCGGGGTGAAAGTGAGACAATGGGTTTGTCTGGCATTGCTTGCCGCAAAACCCAAGTCGAATGTCCCTTGAAAGCACCACTCTCAATCATCAGATCAGGCTTCAGCCATCGGGCAATGAACCAGAGCCCAAAGCTGTGGTCGAAACCCATCCCATACATGTTGTTTTTGATTGGTCGTGTTTCATATATTGGTACAAACTCTTCCAGGCCTTTGAGTAAATCCTTGGATGTCCATTCAACAGTTTTTCCATGTTTCGATCTGCCTTTTGCCAAGGATAACAATTAAATGAGAATAGATTGTAAGAACTTTATGGCTTCATGCTCAAACTCAAATTTCAGGGTGATGAATCAACTTGTCAAATCGAAAGTACTAGATTCACAAATATATATCCTATTAGAACTACTAAATTCAATGTCCGAAAATGAAACAACCAATCAAGCAATTAAAAAAAAAAGAAAGAAAGAACAAAAATGATATAAAAAAAAAAACAAAATTCAAATCCATTAGGACAGGCAAATTAAAATAGGATCTTCAAAAAAAGCGGAAAAAAAACATTAGCCAGAAATTAGTGAGTACAACAAGGATTATGGATGAGATTCCAGCATACATTTACAAATACTGGTCATAACATCTGCAACGTAATTTTTCAGCATTGCTGGAATGTTTCTTTTTGAGTGTTGCACTCCAAAATCAACATCATGATTTTTGTTCTCTGTTTTTTTTTTCTTTCTTTTCTTTTATTGGGTTTTATGCGTGGGTGGGTATATATATATATATTAGGGGTAGGGGGGAAGCTCAAGTAAAAAATGAGCACAAAACAACAGGATTACTAGAATATGACATAGCAGAAGGTATAAGACCACAAAACTAAATGCACATCACTTGAATATCATTAAGGTGGTTAAAAACTTAAAAATAAAAGAACTACTAAATTTAAGGGTATATTTGAATGTCCCAACAACACTAACTGACTCCATGTGTTCTCCAATATAAATACATATTGAAAGGATCCATTAAATAAAAATGGAGTCATCACCACAACTCATTGAATGGACCAATTTTGGGGTCATGAGAATTAAAACCTTTCAATATTACACATTTATTTTTTTTATGATGGTTACCATTTCCCATTATAGCCCCACCTATACATATGGAATACAGAAGTTTGCCTAAAAAATGCAGCTGATCACTATAATTCCACTAACGCCCGATCATAACCTAATACTCTCAGGTGAGTTAAAAACACAACGGGAGTAGTTTCATCACCGCTTTACTAAAACAGCGCAATAGCAAACAAGTAAAAACACAACCATTCCAAAACGTCAATCACGCAACAGAAGTCACCTTTAAAAGTTATAGGTAGAAGTGTAGAACAGTAAAACTAGGTCTTGCTAATTCCAAAATGCAGTGAAATATACATACATATACATACTGTAAGGAAAAAAGATTAAATACATTAAACATGAGATTGAAACTTCATTTTAGTATAATATTTAGCTCCATTTTTCTCAGCAACCACAGAGAAGTTAACGGAAGCTACCACTCTATGACAAATGAAAATCGATACGGAAATTCGACAGTAGATAATTCAGATCCGACGAAACCCTAACAAAACAGAATCGAAGAAATACAAAAAGCTCACGGATCAGAGAGAGCTTACACCAGGGAACGCCGAGGGATCCAAAGTCGGATTCGGGGCCGTCGTTGCCGAAGAAGCGCATGCGAGAGAGAGGATCAGAGGAGGAGGAGACGCAGACCAAATTGTGAGGGTGAATGATGAGAGAGGAGACTAAGAGGAGGACAAGGCACAGGACGAGGCAGGGCCAGAGGTGACCGGTTCGGGTGAAGTAGTTGGTGGCTCTCATGGCCAGTGACAGGTTCTTCCTGGTCTTCGATTCGTCGCCGCCCTCGTTGTCGTCTTCTCCTTCGCCGCTAACCTGCGCCCCCCTGCGCGCAGAGAGCACTCTCTCGAGGATCTTTGGGCTCATGGCGCTCATCTTGAGCTTGACTCTCCAAAGCACATAACAAACAACACGCTGAGTGTGCTTTTTGCTCGAAACTCATGAACTTTTTAATGGAGGCGAGGCCTGTTTGGAACTTGGGAGGGGGTGAAAAGGGAAGGGTAGGGAAAGGAAAAGAAAGCAAGGAAAGGAAAGAGAACGGGGAAACTAAAATAGTTTTTGTTTTCTAGAAAGATTAATTTAAAATTTTTGTAGTGTTATGGAAAGACTGGTGGATGTCTGCACGTGATTTGTAACCTACCATTTTCTTTGCCTATATAAACGAAAAGAGAGAAGAGGAAGGAAGGAAGCAAGAAAGAAAAAAAGAAAAAAAGAGAAAGAGACAGAAAGAGAGATTGAAAGAAAAGAGAGAGAGAGAGAGAGAGAGAGACGGAAAGAGAGAGACAGACAGAAGAGAGAGAAAAAGAGAGAGAAGAAGAAAAAAGAGAAAAAGAAAAGCAAAGAGTATAGGTAATCTATTTACATTTCTGTTGTCTTTATTTTGTATCTTATGAATGAAATACATATTTGGGTGATCAAGAAGATCTATCCCTATAGTTCCAGAAGAACTATTTTAATATTATTTGACAGTTCCAGAAGAACTAGTTTTCTTATCTACTGTGTTTTAATATTTTGCTTGCTGCCAATACATTTCGTTTACAACACGTTATCAGCACGATACTCTAAATACTTATATATTGGGAAGGTACTTCATTATATTAGTGAATGTACTTCATTCATATTTCAATTCATTTACCTTTATTTTGGGTTCTTTACTGTTCACGCTTCACTTCATGGCAAAATTTATATTTATTATATAGTTGGTGAATAGTGATGCATAGTAGATGAATAGTGATTTTTCAAAACTTTGTTTGTTTATTTCTCCCAGATTGTAAATATTTGGCCTATGATATTTATAAATCTGAAATCCTTATTTCAATACCTTTCCATAGACATGTGACTTGACTATATTTTGATGTATAGATTAAAAGTTATAATATGGACAAAAAATAATACTATATATATTTATATATACGTATGATATATAATACTATGCAGCAATAGTGATTGAATAGTGATGTTACTATTCATGCATAGTGTTAACAAATTAAATTTATTAGATTCGGATGTGTGAGATTTGTAGTGTATCGTGATTCTAAAACTTTGTTATCTTGTAAGTGTAGCATTCTGAAAATGTCAAATCTGGCGAAGCTAGAATTTACAGCTCTTGACATTTCAGGCAAGAACTATTTATCTTGGGTAGTTGATGCTGAGATCCATTTGTGTGCAAAGGCCCTTGGAAACACTATAAATGAGGAAAATGACGAATCCCAGCAGGATCGTGCAAAAGCAATGATATTTCTTCGTCATCATATTCACGAAAAATTAAAAACTGAATACCTCACGGTAAAAGACCCGCTGACATTATGGCAAAATTTAAAGGAGAGATATGAGCACCAGAAGACCATGTTTCTCCCCAGAGCTCGTTATGATTAGATGCACCTGAGGTTGCAAGATTTCAAAGCTGTTAGTGAGTATAATTCTGCATTATTTAAAATCAGCTCACAATTGAAATTATGTGGGCAAACGATTACTGATGCAGATATGTTAGAAAAAACATACTCTACATTTCATGCCTCGAATGTGCTCCTGCAGCAGCAATATCGAGAGCGGGGTTTTCAAAAATATTCAGAATTGATTTCGTGTCTCCTTTTGGCTGAACAAAATAATGAGCTTCTGATGAAAAACCACCAAGCTCGCCCGACCGGCTCTATACCATTCCCTGAAGTGAATACGATCTCATTTTATGAATGTGGTCGTGGTCGTGGACGTGGCCGCAGTCGTGGACGCGGCAGAAATACTTTTCGTCATCGTGGGGGTCATCGTGGAGGGTATAACAGTTATACGTCTTCAAGTTCTCGAGTTAAGAATATTGCACTACACCACCAACAGTGGAACAACTCGTGGACCAACTCTGAAACAAAACAAGAAAAGGCAAAAGGTTTACAGAATAAACCTCCCAAAAATTATGAAGATGTTTGTTACAGGTGTGGTATGAAAGGGCATTGGTCACATACCTGTCGTACGCCCAAACCATTAGTGGATCTTTACCGAGCATCAACACAAGATAAAGGAAAAACTGTTGAAATGAATTTCACAAATTTTGATGACTCAGTAGAAATCACGCACCTTGATGTTTCAGATTTCTTTGCAGATCCTGATGGAAAAATAGATCATTTAATTGGTGATGGAAATGTCCACACCAACTAGTTTAGCTTATTGTCATGTTCAGTTTATTGTCATCTTGTATAATATTTTACTACGCATGTTTTATTATATGAATGTTTTTCGTTTTCTTATCAAATAAGAAATTTCATATTTTGTATAGAAATATGGAATCTACCAAAGCATTAATAGCCTCTAAGATGAACGATGGAGATATATGTTTAGTAGACAGTGCAACAACTCATACAATTCTTCGAGAGAAAAAATATTTTGTTAGCTTAACGTTAGCTGAAAATAATGTTAAGACAATATCTGGCAATACAAAATTAATTGAAGGTTTCGGAAGAGCCAATATATTGTTGCCAAAAGGAACAAAACTCTATATTGATGATGCTATGTATTCAACTAGAGCTACAAAGAATTTGCTCAGTTTTAAAGATATACGTAGTAATGGATATCATATAGAGACAATAAATGAAGATAATAAAGAATATCTTTACATTACTTCTATTGTTTCATGCCAGAAGCAGATATTAGAAAAACTTGCTACCTTCTCTTCTGGCTTATATTATACAACTATAAGAATTTTGGGATCACTTGAAGTGATGCACCAGAAGTGTTTTGACCCAAAGACTTTTATACTTTGGCACGATCGTCTTGGTCATCCGGGATCAACAATGATGCGTCGAATAAGTGAGAACTCTCATGGGCATCCGCTAAAGAACCAGAAGATTCTTTTGACAAGTGATTATACATGTCCCAGTTGTTCACAAGGAAAATTAATTATGAGACCATCCCCATCAAAAGTAATAGTTGAATCCCCAACCTTTTTACAAAGAATTCAAGGGGATATATGTGGGCCGATACACCCACCATGTGGACCATTTCGTTATTTTATGGTTTTAATAGATGCATCCACTCGATGGTCACATGTTTGTTTGCTTTCTACTCGTAATGTTGCATTTGCTAGGCTTCTTGCTCAAATTATCAGATTACGAGCACAGTTTCCAGATTATTCGATTAAGTCGATACGACTGGATAATGCTGGTGAATTTACATCTCAAGCTTTTGATGATTATTGCATGTCCATAGGAATTGATGTTGAACACCCCATTGCACATACACACACACAAAATGGTCTAGCTGAATCTTTTATCAAACGCCTTCAGCTTATAGCTCGATCGTTACTTATGAGAACAAAATTACCTGTTGCTGCTTGGGGACATGCCATATTGCATGCTGCATCATTAGTCCGTGTCCGACCCACTGCTTACCACGAATATTCACCATTACAACTTGTTTTGGGTCAACAACCAAATATTTCACATCTAAGGATTTTTGGTTGTACTATCTATGTACCAATTGCACCACCACAACGTACTAAGATGGGCCCCCAACGTCGACTTGGGATTTATATTGGTTTTGATTCTCCATCTATTATTAGATATCTTGAACCTTTAATAGGGGATGTATTCACTGCACGTTTTGCGGATTGTCATTTTGATGAAACACTTTTCCCACCATTAGGGGGAGAGAAAACGCAACTGGAAAAACAGTATGAGATTACTTGGAATGCTTCCACGGTATCTCATCTTGATCCTCGAACAAATCAATGTGAATCAGAAGTTCACAGGATTATTTATTTACAGACGATTGCAAATCAATTACCTGATGTGTTTACCGACACCAAGAAGATAACAAAATCATATATACTAGCTGCTAATACCCCAGCACGCATTGATGTCCCTGTAGGACAATCTGCTAGTATAGCAGCAAATGAATCTCAAGCACGCTTGAAGCGTGGGAGACCTGTCGGTGCAAAAGACACAGTTCCTAGAAAGAGAAAGGTACAAATGCATAAGCAAGTCAGTATTCCTGAAGAAACCACAGTATCGAAACCTCTAGAAGAAGGAACTCCTGTAAAAGAATTCCCAGAAGAGAAACCTCCTGAAGAGATATCCCCTTTAGAGGACAGTAATGAGATCTCAATAAGTTATATACATACAGGAGAAAAATGGAATAGACATAAAATTGTTGTCGACAACATATTTTCATTTAAAGTGGCTCTTGCAATTACAAGAAGTAATGCAGAGAATGAACCACAGACAATTGACGAATGTCAACATAGAAGTGATTGGCCAAAATGGAAAGAAGCTATTGAGACAGAATTAAACTCATTAGCACAACGCAAAGTATTTGGACTTGTAGTCCAAACACCAGAAGATGTAAAACCGGTTGGATACAAATGGGTATTCGTACGAAAACGAAATGAGAAAAATGAAATCTTGAGATATAAAGCGCGTCTAGTAGCACAAAGTTTCTCGCAGAGACCTGGTATTGATTATGATGAGACATACTCTCCTGTAATGGATGCTATTACGTTCAGATTCCTAATTAGTTTGTCAGTCTCAAAAGGACTGGATATGCGTTTGATGGACGTCGTAACAGCCTACTTGTATGGTGAATTAGATAATGATATATATATGAAAATTCCTGAAGGATTTAAAATGCCTGAAGCACATATTTCATCTGGAAGCTTATATTCTATCAAGCTTCAACGATCGCTGTATGGGTTAAAACAATCTGGACGCATGTGGTATAATCGTCTTAGTCAATATCTATTGAAAAATGGATATGTGAATAATACAATTTGCCCATGCGTTTTTATTAAGAAATCAAAATCTGGATTTGCTATTATTGCAATCTATGTCGATGATTTGAATCTTGTTAGAATTTCTGAAGAACTGACAACATCTGCTCGTTATTTAAAGAAGGAGTTTGAAATGAAAGATCTTGGAAAAACGAAATTTTGTCTTGGATTACAAATTGAGCATTTATCAAATGGAATTCTCATCCATCAATCTACATATACAGAAAAAGTTCTGAATCGATTTTATATGGATAAAGCTCATCCATTGAGTTCTCCCATGATTGTCCGATCACTAGATGTACAAAAGGATCCTTTTCACCCTCAAGAAGACGGTGAAGAACTCCTTGGTCTTGAAGTACCATATCTCAGTGCTATTGGGGCCCTTATGTATCTTGCAAATTGCACAAGACCCGATATTGCATTTTCTGTAAATTTATTGGCAAGATATAGTTCTGCACCAACTCTGAGACATTGGAAAGGGGTGAAACACATATTCCGTTACCTTCGAGGAACAACAGATTTGGGCTTGTTCTATTCAAAGGGACCAGAATCAGAGTTAGTTGGCTATGCAGATGCTGGTTACCTCTCTGATCCACATAAAGCACGATCACAAACCGGGTATGTATTTACCTATGGTAACACTACTATATCTTGGCGATCTGTGAAGCAGACACTAACTGCAACATCTTCAAATCATTCTGAGATCATCGCAATTCATGAAGCAAGTCGAGAGTGCATTTGGTTGAAAGCAATGATCCAACATATTCAAGAAAGTTGCGGACTATCTTTGATCAAAGATACCTCAATAATATTATATGAAGATAATGCAGCGTGTATTGCACAAATCAAGGGAGGCTACATCAAAGGTGATAGAACCAAACATATATCGCCGAAATTCTTTTATGCACATGAACTCCAGAAAAACAGTGATATTGATGTCCAGCAGATACGTTCCAGTGACAACTTGGCAGACTTATTTACTAAAGCACTTTCAACTGCAACATTTGAGAAATTGGTACACAACATTGGCATGCGTTGTCTTAAAGCTCTGAACAATTGAAGGTACAAACTTCAACTTCATACCAGATGTATGAATGAGGGGGAGTCGCGTATTGTACTATTTTCCCTTCGCCAATGGTTTTTCCCATAGGGTTTTTCTTGGCAAGGTTTTAACGAGGCAGTTTTTAACGCACCCATGAGGTTTCTTATGGCAGTCATCCAAGGGGGAGTGTTATGGAAAGACTAGTGGATGCCTGCACGTGATTTGTAACCTACCATTTTCTTTGCCTATATAAACGAAAGAGAGAAGGAAGGAAGCAAGAAAGAAAAGAAAGAAAAGAGAAAGAGACAGAAAGAGAGATTGAAAGAAAGAGAGAGAGAGAGAGAGAGAGAGAGAGAGAGAGAGAAGAGAGAGAAAGAGAGAGAAAAGAGAGAGAAAAGAGAGAAGAAGAAAAGAGAAGAAAAGAAAAGCAAAGAGTATAGGTAATCTATTTACATTTCTGTTGTCTTTATTTTGTATCTTATGAATGAAATATATATTTGGGTGATCAAGAAGATCTATCCCTATAGTTCCAGAAGAACTATTTTAGTATTATTTGACAGTTCCAGAAGAACCAGTTTTCTTATCTACTGTGTTTTAATATTTTGCTTGCTGTCAATACATTTCGTTTACAACATGTAGAAGAAGATAGTAAAGAGTCATTTTCCACCTTTCCCATCCCTTTCTTCCTCAAGGTCCGAACAGGGTGGAAGGTGTAAATGGGAAAGGAAAATGAAAAATCACTTACGCCAGGTTGGGCCTGGGAAATGGCTGAGCTGGCTTGACATTTAAATGGGCTTTAAATTTGCAATTTGAGGTCATTGGCCCGTATGAAAGGCTAGCGGTTTTCATATTGGGCCTAATTAATGGAGAGACATTGGGTTAACTAAACGAAGTAGCTAAGCCAGGTTTGGAAGCAAAAATAATATGGGATTACGGCTGTAAAATTAATCAAATTACTGGAGCTTGAGCATAATATATTTAGCTAGTTAAAAGCTTGTTTAAAATTAAATTATTAAATAAATAAATTAAACTTGAACACAATTTAAAACATTTTAAATTTTTAAACTCGGCTTAGTAAACTTCAATGTAAAAAAAAATTCAAGCTATTAGAATTTGGCTCTATGAATTACGTTAATCGTTTTCTCATTATGTCTTCAAGAATATGAAATACATCTATATTATTGCTTGGAATCATGCTTTCCGAAAAGTTGACCTTGATTTCATTTCATTCTTGGCTTCTTTCCTTGAAATAGGACATTTTAAGTCGTAAATTCAAGGCCGCTAAAACAATTAAGAGCCATTTGCATGAAAATAAATCTTTGGGTGGATGTGGAGATTTCTTGAAATGTAATTGGAAGTTGTTGAAATTTATTAATACGTCCACTAGCTAATACGTATAATCTATTTGGGATTATTTTACACTGTTCACAACCTATTTTGATTCTAGATCAATCCTTGCCGATGTATATACAGCTTCTTTAAATTCACGGCAGTCGAATTTTGCTTGTGGAATATATTATATATCTATAACACTTGATGGATAATTAAAATGGGTAATTACACTTTATTTTCTTGTGATTTGAACTAAAATCAAATAAGCCTCTGTCATTTAAAAGTGAATACATAATCTTTCAAGTTAGTACATTCAAAAAATAATTTGACCATTTTATGCCAAAATAAAAAGTTGTCTTTCAAGGATTTTTTTTTTTTTGTTATTTTACCTAATCATCTTTTAATATTCTAATTTAGAGATATAAAATAACAAAAAATATCTCTATAACAGAATTTTAGCTAATTCTAACAATTTTTATGCATTTTACAGATAAATTCAAATCACTAAAGAATCATGTGTTCACTTTTAAATTACGAAAAGATCATTTAATTTTGACTCAAACAATAATAGAACTAGTTACCCAAAATAATGGATTGTAGCAAGCAGGAGAACTATCTGTTGGCCTGAAAGGGAACTGGTTGAGCTATGAAAGAAGCATGACTCTCTCCTGGTAAGATCACAAACTTGCTCTCTGACAATGAGATGCAGCAAAACTCTTGTGCTGGCTCTAGATTCTGAGGCTGCATCTCCGTCCCAACGTCTGAATTTGGTTCCCCAAGATACTCGCGCGGGCGTCTATTCAAGAACCAGATAATATTGATGTAACAAAGTATGTTCAAGCCGACAACAATGCCTATAATCACCAAAGCTGATATATAGGACATGAGACTCGGCAGAGGAATCTCTGCAATCGAACAAGAAGAATCCCAGACATGCCAAAGTCGAGCATGATGATGCTAGCTAGGTTGAGGAAAGGTACAAGAAGAGGACATGGGCTTTTACGAGCTGGGTTCTTTTCTTGTTCGGATAATAGAAGGCTTCTACGTGTATTCTTGCCGTCAGCTGGGAGTACTGTTTGCCCCCTTTTGTGGGTCAAGTATGGAATAGATTAATACCTTATCCAAACAAAATAAATAAATAAATAACTGATTAATCCCTACTTTTAAATAAAAAAAAAGAAAGAAAGAAAAACACTCTTCAAAGTTATATATGTTGACGACTAGTGTCTTGAATTAAGTGGTAAGTTGTGTTTATTATGAAATATTTGTCAAGATCAATGTTACCTGAAACGCAAATATGTGGAATGAAAATGTGGTACGCTACATCTTCTATGTTGTCGTACGATGAGAGTAGACTTATATAAATTAAACTATTAAAATTTAAGGTACATCTAAAATAATTTTCTTGAATAATTAGTTATTTAATAAAATATGTATATATTTTTTTAAATTAATCATCTAAAAATAAGTTTTTAGGCATTGTCACTAATATTTTTGCATATTATTCTATCAAAAACTCCATTATCTTTAGATTTTCGTTCATTATATATTATTGTTTTCTTCTTTGTTAGGTGACCTTTAAGAAAATAAATAAGAAAAAAAATTGAGCTCACATTGGATCTCTAAATTCATGATTTTGGAACGTAAGTATATTGTTTTTTGATAATGTCATTCCAAGTTCGTAAATTGCTATGATATTAAAGTATTTCAATAACTCAGGTCAATATTCAAATCGAACTGACTATTATAATATTAATATCAGTGATAATAACAGTCACAAATACTTGAAAATGCCTGTTGCCACATTGATTTTTCAAAATATATTATGTTCTGTTTTGTAAAGTTTTTGTTTTTGTAAACTTATCGTTAAACAGCCTGTTTGAGATACTGAAAAAATTTAGTAGTGAATTTTTAATGCTAAAATATTTAAATATTAAATTTGAAAACTTGTAAATTGTAAGATAAACAATGTTAGTTGATAATGAAAATAGAAACTACCTCTTATTAAGGTTTTGTTTGGTAACGTTTTTTGTTTTTATTTTAAAAAAAGAACGAAAAATACTAAAATAGACACAACGGTAATCTACAAATTTCTGTCACTAAATTATAAAAAATACATAAAAATAAATAATAAAAACACACAACAAAAATTAAAAACTGACAACGTTATCAAACGGGTCTTACTGTATTCAGCCTTCACTAATAAATCAAGTCTGTCTAACTCAAAATTGACCCATTTTTTTATTCAGTTTTAATTTAGATTTACGTGGTAGATAATTATGTGTTATTAAATAGACTTAATTTCGAAGGTGTCCCTCACACGTGACCAGTTCTTGGACGCATTTGCGGCTCCACTTCACACGTGTGAATCCGCAAACAGAAAAACCGCTGATTAAATCGCGCTCTTATCCTCCGCCGACGACGATGATTGCTTGCAGGTCTCTCTGCAGGTACACCCTCAGCAATTCTAAGAAGACTCTAATTCTTTGGTTTGATTTCAAGATCACTCTTACAATTCGAAGATATATGTGCGTGTGTGTGTTTATTTACATATATTATGGTGTGGAATGACTTGATTATCACTCGATTTTCTATGCAGAGTCGACCGAGCTTGGAAATATACAAACACATATGTTATATCGAAACCCGTTCAATACTTACAGGTTTAACACTCTCTCTGTTCGCGCACTAGAATCTAGCTAGAAAATAACAATTCAGGTTATGTTTGATTGCTGAGAATCTTCAGGAAAGAAAATGAAATTTGTATTCTTTTTCACTTGTAGGGTCTTAAGTAGACCTTGTCCATTATGAAGGTTGTTAATGGAAAGAAGTCTTTACTTTACGTAGTTGTGTTCTTGTATCAGTTGTCTTTCATTTTGCCCGTCTAGAATTATGCAAAACTTTCTAGCAAATCATACTGGGTTATACGAAATTGGATTTGATCTGAAGTCCCATTGATGTGGAATTCTGAACATCTTTCTTTTTATTGTAATTTTTATTTGTGTGGACTTAGATGCAGTTGAACTTGAACTCAATTATAGAGTTGTTAATTGTTTCTAACACTAATTTGGGCTTCTTTTTTTTTTTTTCTTTTTTTCCGCTTTCTTTCTTTTCCTTGACAACTAAAGATCCATGCATTTGGGTATACACCAAAAGAAAAACTAGATACTCTTGTACGAACTACAGATAATAACATAAATTTTCTATGAAACCCCTTAATGGTTCAAGGGAAGGACTAATCATCCTAGTTATCCAGCTAAAGACCATGCTACCAAAGGTCCTTCAATTCCTCTTTTCCCCTGAGTGCACCACACCAAAAATCCATGTATAGTGGGTGTAGACCAAAAGAAAAACTAGATACTCTTGTATGAACAATAATATAAATTTTCTACAAATCCCATAAATGGTTCAAGGGAAGGATTAATCATCCTAACACCCAAAAACCATGTTCTTGACTCTAAGGACAAGCTCCTCCACACTACCAAAGGTCCTTCAATTCCTCTTTTTCCCCTAATGCATGACGTGAAGTGAGGAGGACCTTCATTGGTTCTACTGAGGATGTTGATCTTGTGACATATTTGTTCATCTTGGCCTGGCAGAAACAGATAGAAGGAAATTTTTTTGAGAATCATATAAACACATCTTTGCAAAAAGGAAAAAAAAAAGCCCTATTTGAAAAGAATGATTTTGATGTCATATGGCCGTGTTGTCATTTTTGGCTTCCAAACATATGCTTTGACGCTTCTCATAGTTGGGTTTGAAGTTGAGTCTTCTGTTAGCTTAATTGTTGCCACTAACTTTTGTGACAGGAATGCTGTTTTCATCATGGTCTAAACTATAAGTGGAAAATTGGTGGGGCAAAAGATAGGCAAAGTGCTATGGATTGGAAAAGGCAAAAAACAGTTACTCCCATATGGAGACCAGTCTGTACTCAATCTAGTTCCTCTCAAGGTGAGGTTTCTAGTGTAGCAGCTTCTTAACTAATTCTTTGTTATCCTGTAGACCACTGCTGCCAAATATATTTCTTTTCTATTCAGTTGTCAAATTCCTATTTGTTTCTATTTTAGTTTTTTCGCCAGTAAACGTGAAGAATGAACTTGTGTATTTATGATAGAACCATCCCAATGGTGTGTGATATTTTTTTAGCTTTGACTGATAGATGGCCCCAGGTTCTGTAGTTTCCCTTACTACTTTGCTCTTTCTTTTTTCTTTAATGTATAATTCTCTTTCCATGTGACTTAAGCGAAAAAAATGAGGAAACTCTCTCTTCCCCCCACCCCCCAAAAAAAGAAAAAAAAGAAACAAAACAAAGACCCAATTGGACCACTGATATACCTTTGCTGTATTGTCTTAATCAAATAACTGAAGTTTTCACTCCATTAATCTCATAACTAATCAATTTGTGGAATAGTAAAGAATTTCTAGCAGAAAGTATGCAAAACTTTGGATTTTCTGTTGTTTAAGTTGTATCCAAGGTACCTCATGTGTTAGTTGTTGTGAATTTGCAGAAAGGATGGTGAAGGAACTGCAGGTTGAGTTTGAAGATTTGCCTGATGTGGATGAAGGTGGAAAGCTAGAAGATGGAATTCAAGTCCAAGAAGTGCATTATAGCATTTCTAGCAGTGCTTCAGATGGTCAACATACCCAAAAGGATGGTGAAGCAGTAAATGGACCGGATGACCCAACTTCTAATTCTAGAGCATTTCAGGATAATGATGAAGGCAGAGCTCCAGAAGGTGGATCAGTTCCTTCTGATGAGAAGCATTCAATTTCAGTAGAGGTATGTGATATATATACAGTTATACACGCAAAGTAGAGGTAAGACGGTTTTTAATCCTGTGAAAATTGGTCATTCTACCTTTGTTTTGGATCTTTGCTGTCATGCTTCTGTATTTGATTGATGTAGAATTATCACATGCGAAATAATGTTGCTCGATTTTAATCTAGAAAACTTCAATTATTGGTGTGACAAGAATGATATATATATTCCACTTGTTACTGTTCAACTTAAGAATTATAAAAGAGGAAACTAAGCAGTCAGTTTCTTGAGGAACACTTGAAGGTAAGGAAAAAGACCTCAATTTAGGAACTTCAGTTTGAATCACAAAATCTTGCAACAGAAAACCCAATCTGAGGGTTAGTCTTTGCTAACACTATCCTCTCCTTATACTCTGCTGCAGTATTTTTTCAATTTCATTCCACTGCTGGGCCCAAAAGTATATATTGTATACCCTGATTTTTTTTATATTGGACCTTCATGTGTTTATCTCCCTCATTTGCAAATGCACTCCAGCGTGCTTTATGTTGTGTTTCTACATGATTGAGGAGTTCTCTATAGAATGACAGGGGCCAATCTGGAATGGCTATCAGCCTATCACACATGGTTTTTATTTTTCACTCCATGTTGCAATCCATAAAGGAGTTTTCAGACCTTATTGAGGGACTAGCGGTTGAAGAAGTCAAGAGTATCCTTGGTCTTTTTGCTTATTGTCACCTCTCTGCTGGGCAAATAATGATTCATTTATCTCCTCTCCCTCAACCTCTCAATAGCCTAGTGGCACTACTCTGAACTCAGTGGCCTCACTATTCATTCTCAACAAAAAAGAACCTTATTATATATATATTTTATATTTTGATTAGTATAAAGAGAACCTTATAATATGTTTGAGTTTTCTTATTTTGTTCTGAATATACTTTGTATGGACGGCTTCTTCAAATTCAATCCTTGCTGTTGTTGTTGTTTTTGATTTCTTCTTTTTGATGGTTTGAGTCTCTTTGCGTGTGTATTTGCTATGCAGGTAGGAGCTTCCTTAATGCGTTTTGTCAGAGGAAAAGGGTACAACTTTCATCATAAAATCTGTTAAGATTTAATAAAATCACATACAATTTAACATTATATTTTCTTAAATTCCCTGCAGGGGATCTACACAGAAAAATATCGAAGAGGAGTTGGGTGTTGAAATCATATTTCCATCATCAAAGAAGGAGGATTCTATCTGTATGCTGCTTCTTCTTGATAAGTTATTTTTACCTATTGCATGGTTGTTAAAATTAATTTTTTGTTTTGAAGCTTGAAGTTTGTTTAGTCCCATCAATGATTGCAGCTCTATTGACCTGAGCTGAGACATTTTATTGTGCTTGTCATATATTCTACTTCTGCCACCTTGTTTCTAGAGCTGCAAGTGTGCTGGGCTGCTTATAAACTGCTTGGAATCAGCTCACATCTAGGTTCATTCACATTCCTCTTTTTCTTTTTTCCTTTTTTTTTTTTTTTGGCTAGTATTCAAATTCCTCTTACTCCTTAAATAAGCCAAGTTTCAAGATTAATTTTAAAGCTCATTCTGGCAAGGGGCCAATTCTTAGAAGGTATAAGCTTGGTTCATATGAGCTCATGAACAAGGGTGACATATGACGGCGAACATGTAATTAACTGAAAATTACGCCTTTATGTTCTCACACTGTTCCATAATTTTTCTGGCTCGTGATGAGCAGAAAACCCAATCTGGACATCTTTAAAATCAACCATGCCAAGCTCAAAAAACATAACACTCAGCCTGGTTCAGTTCATTTGCACCACTAATATTATAATAATCTTCATTTTAGTTTTCCAACTTCTTATTTCCTTTCCATCCTTTCCAGACTCACCCTCTTTAAGCTCTCTCTATGGGATTAATTCTTAAAACCTGTCCTTGTTCAAACTTCTTTGGTTGATAAACATTACACTGTATTTATTCTTTATATATGCAAGATCGGGTTGCAAATTTGTGTATTGCATTTATGCCATGTTAATATTTCCATTGAAGTTGGGTTATCCTCTTCCCATAGTCTTTTAGATTTAGGAGCAACTACCTGAGTCTGTGGCCCTCTGCAGATCTGTTTAAAGCCTTCTTGGCAGCCGAAAACATTGTTGCTTTTTTGTGTTTTCCTTAAGCCATTTACTTGTGAGGCATGTTTCCCAGGCCCTCCTTGATTTTGAAACATAGGATGCGTCATCCTATTTGATGACCCTTCTTAAGCCATTTACTTGTGTCTTCCTTTTTGTTAATTGTTGCAGTAATAGAAGGTGCTTCTGCAGAAAGTGTGTCTAGAGCTTCAGAAAGAGTACAAGTGGTAATTGATAAGGTCAGTTACCAATCCATGTATATTAATAAATGGTTTGTGGTCTGTGTTGGTATTGTATCTGAGAACATAAAAAGGGCAACCCAGTGCAAGAGGCTCTCACCACTTAGAGGTCTGGGGAGGGTCATATCTACGCAACCTTGGGCATGTGGAGAGGCTGGAAAGAACAACTTTTATTTAATATATGGGCACAAAGCCCAGTTTTGGCAAAAAATGCTAAGAATGGTGCTGAAAATGTTCCCTTCTTGTATTCCTTTCAACCTTCAGAAATTTCATCTTTTGCATTTGCTGCTTTTTGTTTTCTTCTTGAATGTTCATGTATTAAGTTATCAACTACTTAAGCTTAATGAGTGTTAGTCATTATTAATGTGTATTTAGTATAACTTGGTCTTAATGAGTTTTAAATAGGCTTTCTTTTTTTTTTTTTTGCCCTGACCACTTGTTAAAAAAAGTTATAAAAAAATCAGCATTTTTTTTCTTTTTAATCATTTGAATGTTTTTCTCCTTTCGGACACTTACGAAATATACGATTGAGATATACTTATTTCTGAACAGGCAGTAAAAAGCCCAAACCTAGAGTACTCTCACTTCGTGTCGCTTCCTTTGGCTATACACCCTGAACTGGTTGATAAGCTTCTCAATTTTCAGAAGTTCATACTGGCAACTAGCAATGCTAAGGAGGATGAGAATCTAGATAGTGGTTCAAATGACGGTACTTCAGAAGATGAAGATAAGGACCAAGAGTTAGATAGACGATCTGATATTGGAGTTAAGCTTAAAGTTGAAGATGATGATGAACATGTTAAGGTGGATATAACAAACATACCTCGTGTAAGTTATCCACCAAAAGCATCGAAGCCTTCTGAACTGAAAGCATCAAAGACTTCTGCCTTGTCTGGTATGGAAGAGGCTATGTTCCATTTGTTGGATGTTCTTTAATTAATCACCTGAAGCAGTGTATATAGATTCTTAAATGTGTTTGATGATTGTTATTATATGAACTACAGTGGCTTCAGATCAAGCCTTTGGCCCTTCTTTTTCCTCGTCCTCCTCCTCCTCCTCCTTCTCTCTTGGTGGGGAGGGGGTGTTTGGTTGCTTCTTCTTCCTCTTCTTCTTCTTCTTCTTCTTTGGGTAATGTTCTCCCATAATACGTTTATGTTACCTTCTTAGTACTTCATGCTTTAGATTCATTGATGATATTTGCTTCTATGCGAGCTTATCTGTGGCATTTTCTATTCTTCTTCATCACCCTGCAAGATTTCACAAAAATAACTTTTACATGACAGATTTTGGAATTGAGAAATCAATATTTATTAAACCAAAAACATTTCACTTAACCGTACTCATGCTGAAGTTGTGGAACAAGGACCGAGTCGATGCAGCTGCTGAGGTTTTGCAGGTAAAACTATATTAATTGAATAAATATTGGCTGACGGTGGTCGTGTTTAAAGATAAACTCTTTCTTGTCCTTTTATCCAGAGTGTCTCCTCAAAAGTATTGGAAGCCTTGGACAGCCGGCCTGTTTCTGTAAGGCTTAAGGGGCTGGTAAGATTCTACCCTTATTTCATTTTGTAGCTAATAGGATTTAATATAGATTGTTTGTGATGATATTCACTCATTTAAATGGAGTCTAAGTAGGCTTAAAATCTTGCTGTTAAGTAGTTTTGCTTTCCAATATAGCATCATCGCTTATGATTAGGTTCAGCATGACTAAATGAGTCAAAATACGTGATTTTTATTATTATTTTAGTTGAAATTGTACCTACAAACTATCTCATCATTATCTAACGGCTATGATTCATAGGAGCTGCAGTACAAATGAATATCAAAATGATGATTTAACTATTGTTTTTTGTTGGTTTATTAACCTTACGTTTAACAGTGCCACATTGAGATTCTCAATATGTCGAGTTTGCAATTTATGCTTTCATTGGAGTGCAATAAGTAGGAAAGAACAGGAACACATCTTCTCTGAAAGAAAAGCATAGCCATTCAAACTATCAAACCCTCTTGGCATGAAACCAAACTATTGTCTTGACTTCATAGTGATGTCCTACTAGTAACATACTATGTTTCTTATATATGATTCCAGATACTCTTGGGAGATTTTTCTCTCTTTTCTGTAACAGACACAGGCAGCATGAAACTGACAAACAGTTATCAGTCTTTTTGCTAGTCTTCAAGCTCCTGTTAAAAACAACCCAAAGAACATTGAAGCTTCTCCATCTATCTTCATATATCCATTGAAATCCATTTAGGGCTGTAGTCTTCCCTTGTGATTCACTGCCTAGGCTTGTTCTTTTAAGCTGAACTTTGTATAGGCAAATATGCAATGCAGAGTCCCTTGAGTGTGTCGGGTGTCCCAAGGGGTGTAGACCTCCTTTCGTGGTGTCTATTAAGTTTTGTAGTGTGCTTTTATTTCAGTTTTATCCAGTATATCCCTTTCCATGTTCACTTAATATTTCCTGTTTTCCTTATGTATACACAAGCACACATAGGCCTTTTACCCCTTTCAACACATAATGCTCTATTAGGCAATGCCATAAATTGCTTACTATCTATGTGACGCCCAAGATAAGAAAGACCTCTTAAATGGGGTAAAGTGAGGGGCTGCAAACTAGAAAAACCTCTTGAGTAGGGTGAGGTGGTGCTTTGAGTTGAGTCTCACATCACCTAGTGAAGTTGAAGTGAAGTGCTATATATGTAGGCATTTGCATCTATTTGGTACAATGCGTTTTAAAGTCGTGCGGGCCTAGACCCGAAACGGACTTTATTGTACCATGTGGATTCTAGGTTGTGACAAAATGGTATTAGAGCCTAAACCAGCCAGAAGTGTGCGGACTCAACCCCACACCGAGGACGTTTAGCCCCAAGGGGGGTGGATTGTAACGCCCAAGATCATAAAGACCTCTTAAATGGGGTGAAATGAGGGGTTGCAAACCAGAAAGACCTCTTAAGTGGGGTGAGGTGGTATTATGAGTTGAATCCCACATCGCTTGGTGAAGTTGAAGTGAAGTATCATATATGTAGGCACTTGCATCTACTTGGTACAACGCATTTTAAAGCCGTGAGGGCCAAGGCCCAAAACGGACAATATTGTACCATATAGATCTTGAGTAATGACAGTCTAGCTGTTAGCAGAGAAGGCTAAAATTATTGATGACAGTCTCGCACATGCTCGGACTTATGTCTTCTTTCTTCTGAAAAATGCGGTATCTTTTGTTCTTGCAGGAATGCATGAGAGGTTCGTTAGCAAAAGCATGTGTTGTCTATACTCCTGTTGAAGAAATTGGTGAAGAGGGCAGACTTCTACGTGTCTGTCGTATCCTTATTCTGGGCATCTATGTTATTTCTTTACTATAAATTATGACTAAAGAGTTCATTTTTGTAATTTTTTATTGTCAGTAATACTTTAATTGGCCCTTTTGTTATTCTTGAGCGTTCTTAGAAGTCATTATTGATGCATTTGTTGAAGCCGGTCTTGTTCTTGAGAAAGATGCTCAACAAAAGTTGAAGGTATGGCATATGACTTTTTAATACTGATTCTTCTTCTTTTTATTTTTTTGGCCCCTAAGTTGCTCTTCCATATGACTATGCTTGCTTCTTAGTTTTTTCTTTCTATGGCAATGTTCCATTTTCATAAGTTAATATATTGCATATTACTACACTTTTTTTGTTCCATGAGACTGCATATTGAAATTTGTGGTGAATATTCTTCTTAAAACCTTGTTCTTTTTGTTTAATGCATCCATACAAATCAAGAATTAGGATATTGGTCAAATTTTAATCAAGACCACAGCCTCTGTCACCTTAATGTTTTCTGTGCCAGACTCAAATGCACATGTGCACACGCATTGAGACATGCACATAATATTAATTATGTACCACAGGTGCTGTAAACAATAATTTTGCGGCATATTGGGGTTCAAGGTTTGTCGATATTATGCTCCCTGTCATCCTTGTTATTTATGCAGTGATGATACTTCGTTTGGAGAGAATTAGGCAAAAGATATGCTAGTATAGATGGAGGGTGATCGTAATCATTTGTGGCTTTGATATTGCACATTTGACTAATGACTGCACAGCACCGCAATTATTTCTTCTGAGGGCGTGTAACACTATCGAAGAAAGCCACAAAAGCAGAGATGTATATTCTTCTTTAGGAATGTTTATGAAGTTTGGGCCTTTGTATCTTTATGGATAATTTCAGACCTGATGTATGTCAAGTTCCAACTTGATTGCGATACTAGTCTTGTATTTGTTTCTCATTACTTGCCAAGCATATATATTGTACACCCTCTAAACATGCAAATCTTATTTTGTGTGCTTTTGCTATATTTATCAGTCTTTTTTATTTGTATTTTGTTTGGTCTCTCAAATATCAGTAATAATTCCTTGTGGTATCTTTGAACTGCAGTTGCACGCCACTGTGATGAATGCAAGGCACAGGAAACGGTGCTATACTTTCTTCCCTATTGATTGCTTTTTTTTTTCTCTGTTGATTTATGTTTGTTTCATTAATTTCAGTATTGGTGTTTTTCTACAATTTGTGCTTGATTTCTTTTTTTCTCACTTGTCTGGCTAATATTTGGGACTTGAATTACTCAGCAAGAACAGGACAAGAAAGTTGGATTCATTTGATGCACGAAGCATTTTCAAGCAATTTGGTTCTGAGGAATGGGGGGAGTATCTTATCCGCGAAGCTCATCTTTCACAAAGGTTTGTATATGATGAAAATGGGTATTACCGTTGCTGCGCTTCCATTCCTTTTCCTGAAAGTATGCAACTAGATTGATTTCTTTCCTACGAGGATTCGATGGCTTCCATTACTTTGACTAGTTACAAAGTGCAAGTAATATTTGGTGATGATTATTGTCCTGTTCTTTTGTTGGTATTCTAGTGAGGCTGCTACAACGGTCCCCACTTTCTTGAATGTAGTTTGTAGCTACTCTCTGCTTTTGTGACTAAGAGATCTTTGTAGGCTCACCAAGTTGTAATTTTGAATTGCATGGTTCAAATTCTTGGAATACACATGAAGATGTAACCAAGGTCCCTTAGAGTTTGGCTTGTTTTCCAAGGTAAGGAGTGACACATATCTAAGACGAATTCACAGTAAATTGTATATCCCCCTATTGCTGACTGTAATAATGTAGTTTTAACAGCTTTATGTGCACATGCAAGCTTTGAGGACACTGCATTTGCATTAGGCATCATTGTTACTTATGCGTTGTTGTGTCATTTCAGATAGGGTTGTCAGTAGTCTAGCTTTTTCTTAGTTGGCAAAGGCTTAAAGAAGGAACCCCTAAAGGGTACCAGTCATTAACTTTCTTCCTGTTTATATAGGAATTTCGTAAGGATTCACACTGGTTACATAGGCCTCAAATTTACCTACCCATATTCATTTTAGCAATCAAATCTTGTGCTGGAGAGCTAGTTTTTTTTTTCATTTCAGTCACTATAGTGTGCGACTCATGGAAACCTGTTGATAATTTTTTTTTCCCTCCTGTTCTTCTTCCTCTTCTTTTTATTCTCAAAATATGCCACACGGCTTGTCTAAGTTTCAACCCCCTCGAAGAGGACTACGAAATAGGATTAGCTAGATGATAAAAAACTTGAAGTCAGATTTTGATAGTATGCATCATTCTGTTTTATGATAAAATATCTGAAATACATATAGTTGGCATAGGAGAAAAATTAGTCAGACGCTTCTATATGTGATATAAGTGGCATTTAAAGTCAACCTAACAATGGCATAAATACGTCAAATAAAAGTTTATATAAATTTGAGTCTTCTCCTATTATTCTTTTTCCTAAAAGTGGCTGCCTTGTATTTTCCTCTCTACCCAGGAAGGTGATAATACTGGGCTCATTTGACACTCCACAATCTCTGACTGCTGACTATTTTCCACTGAGTTCTCCAGGTTAATCTTCTCGGTAGGATAAACTTTAACTCTCCAAACCTTTAAGGTTTGATCCAGGCTTGCACTATATACCAGTAACCCCATTACAGTATCCTCCATTTCCAAAGAAGCTGCTAAGCACCTCACTGGCCCACGATGGCCATCCATGACTGCAAGACATGTATGGAATGTATTCCCTTCCTCTCTCCTCCATACCCTTATAGTTGCATCCTCAGAACCACTGAGGACTAAGTCCCCTATGGCTGCTAAGCAAAGAACAGAGAAATGATGACCTTGTAAAAATCCTCCATGGTTGAATCTACCAGACATTTTCTCCTTCTCCCAGAAGTTTATAAGCCCATCTGAGGAGCCAGAGTAGAGGAAACAACCACTTAGTGAAGAGCTCAATGCCAAGGCATTAACTGGTGAGAGTTGGAACTTTAGCGTCATAGTGAGAATATGTGAGCTTTCTCCAAAAACTCTCCTCCATATTTTCACTGTGCCATCAGAGGAGCAAGTAAAGACGCACCCATCTTGTTGGTTGATTACAATCGCATTGACCAGACCTTCATGAGCCATGAATGAATCCACGCATCGCCTTTCAGAAACTTTCCAAGATTTGACTGTTTTGTCCCATGAACCTGTATATAATAGATTTTCTATATGGTTGTAAGCTATGCAGGAGATGTAATCCTTGTGTTGATTAGTATTCTTCCTTGGATACAAGAAAAACGAGCTTCTGCGTGGTAGGGTTGTGATCTTCTTTGGTCGGAAATTCTCCATCGTAGACACATCCCACACACGTATTTTCCGGTCACCATGTGTTGTAATGAGCACTCTTCCATAAGCCAAGATGGCTCGGACTTCACCCGCGTTAGCCTTGATATAACCCATTTCAATACAATCCGGTTGCTTCCATGCATGGATTCTACTACTTTCAGAGCCAGTGAAGATTAAATTGTTTGAGACTGTGATAGAGAAGATGTTACCTTCATGGCGATGGAGTGAGGCTAAGCAATGGTAGAGAAGAGGGTGGGTAGGAGACGTGCGCACCGGGGATAGCATCCACGGTGTCTCAGGGCTCATTGGCCATAATGGAAATGATTTTGCTGATGCAGAAGATGTTCTTGCTGAAGTGTAGTGAGAATCAGGTTCGTGATTACCAAAGGAGAGTCTCCTAGGTAAATTTATATTATTCCTTTCTTCATCGATGAAGCTCCAGAGAGTTTGTTTCCCATAGAACTCCATGGCTGATGAGAGGGTTAGAGATAGTGTTGAGCTGTGAGATTGAATGGATGTTGAAATTGTATAACAGTGTTTTGATTTTGTAGATGGGGTTTGCAGAGGGGACCAGTTTGTGCTCTGAATGCATTTCTTTGTAAATTGAATCACTTGTTCTTGCAAATGATGGTTTTAACCTACCATGAGAGCCATTCATGACTCAATGGTAATTGCTTGCAACTACCTAAATATGAAAATGCTATAGTATGCTATTCTTGCATGGTCCTATTTGTCTGTAGTGTAAGCATTGAAAGGGAAATTTCAGCTCGAAATGTATTGAGGCTGTCTGATATATCATATAAGAATACTGGTATTGTCTTCTCCCAGGCTGGAAAGGGTTGTTGGGGATTGTTAAGACGTTTCATTTTAGAAATGAAACCAGTGGTGTATGGAGGTTGGGTTGGGATTGATTTCCTCTTTGGATCAACCAAGGGATCTGTCAGATTGCTTAGTTTAAACCCTAAAACTTTTTGTCGTGCTGTGTGGCGTGAAAGGACGGGATGGAGAAGTTATATAAGTACCTCAGCAGGTGATTATATCATTGTATGGTGCAACAACCATACTAAAGAACCATCCTACACTAAAGAACCATCCTACCTCTGTTAGCTCTATACTGAAGTACTCTTTATGCCTCAACTACCATGTCCTTGTCACAATAAAGTTTCCTCCTTGTATCATTCTCTTAAAATCCATCCTCTCAAAGACATTCCGGTTGTTTTCCTGTTTTCGTGTTTATTTTTGTAATATAGACAATAGAGAACAAGTGGAGAAATTGTCTCTTGGACTACCACGTCACCCTTATTTATAAATGTTGGGGATCTGAAAACATTCAACGAACCCATTTTAGGACCCAAAAGAAAGGAAAGTAATACAAAATTGAAAGTCAATCGAAGCTACAATTGCAGATTACCAGAGCAGGTGATGGTGTAGGTAATGACTTCTTCCATCCCTATTCATAAAGCAATCGATATTATCAAGTTGCTCTTTTTGCCCAAGTTTTGAGCGAAGTTTCAAAACAGAGAGGATGGCCCATCAGCTCAATTGGGGATTATTATTTTTTTTTTTAAAGCATTTCAATTGAAAGCACCTTAACTTGCTCTAGTAATGCTATGAATTTATGAAAGAAACAAAGTAGAACACTTGATGAATAAGGTCCATCAGAGAGATTGTAATAAACTTTATTTATACATTCTTGATTATACATACGTACCTATATATATATATATATATAGGTATTTCTGAATCCTTCCTCAACTGAGGAAGCTCAACACTTGTTATTAGTCACTCCAAGTCTAGTCTCAATCAGCCATTGAAGTCCACTCTGAATAATTTCGTCTCAAAGCGCTTGAAGTAATGTGACAAACAATCAAACATTGAAACATGCAGACAATTAGCTTAGTGTTGTGATGCTGCAATGAGATTGCCAGTTACCCAAACAAGCAGGTTTTGATCGATATGCACAATGAGGTGCATTTGTATATAGGTATACACACATATATATACACGTGTTTGGCTCGCAGGATGGGGCATGATTGGCTATTTAACGGTCTCTGCAGTAAGTCTGGTGGTGGCCATTGAAGGGCTGTGAAATGATGATTAAAATCTTGCTTTGCCATGATTTGGCCGGCCGGCCCTGCTATGTTTTGCTATCCCCAATATACTGAGAACCCAAGAACATTGAAATGATTGTGTGGCGGTGGTTAGGTAAAAAAATAAAAAATAAAGACAATTTTAAAGAAACAAAAACAAAACGCCCATCTCCTTTGTATGGGTCCGACAAGCCGAAAAGCTCTCAAGATTCCTCGCTATCTATTCTTCATTATTTAACACTAATTAACCAACATATTAGGAAACAAACTACCACACTAGCTTGATCTAATCGGCTAATTCTATCCACACGTTTTTAAGCAAACCCGCAAAATAGTACAGGGTCGGTGCACATTGTAGCCCAAAAGCTAGTCATGGCTCATGCCTTTCAGCACCTTCCTTCCTTTATCATCATATATCTCAAAGGGGACCCCATCAAACACCTAACACCTCTCTCTCTCTCTCTCTCTCTGTGGCCGGTTCACATGGCTGAATCATTGATGAGCTTCGCGACATTTCTAACTGCAGCAAGTCTGTGACAGCTGCAGAAAAAACAGGATTGTACAATGCATATAACATATATACATGTTCATTTTATCTTCTCACAAAGTATGCAGGGACTACAGGAATTCAGTATGAGACTCATGAAATGATTTATTTAACTTTGTTATATTTGTAGAATTCCTGTATATATATGTGTGGGGAAATAACCCCCGGCCCAACCCAATGGGCGAGGCCCAATCTGTTCGAATTAAAAGTTGGGGCCCAAACCAGTTATGAGGAAAGGCCGGCCCAAATTACCGACCTCCTCCCAGCGTGGCCCGGACAGCCAACGGTTTGCGTAAACCGCTGGCGGTCTTAGAGCATTAAATGCGGAGTTGACTTGCATTTAATGCACGAGTGGCCGCCCACACAAACGTCGACGTGCACGTCCGGTCAGCCGGAATCCCCCCACGACGATGCGCCAGACGCTGCAGGTGGCCAGGCGGCGTTAATGATGATGCCTAACCAGCAGACCATGAGAGCCAGCTGGTAGGCCAAAGAAAAAACTCCCCGAAGGACTATAAAAAGCCCGAGGAATCGAGAGCCAGGTATGAAAAACAAACCCCTGACTTACACCACTCCCATTCATACTTCTCGATAAAAGTTTGCTGACTTAACCTTCGGAGTGAGATCGACCCACCCAGGGTCGACCCATTCTAACCCATTCGTCTTGCAGGAAGAAGTTTGGACTCATCCACGTTGGGCTTGAGAGATCGGCCCAGCCTTCCCGAAGAATCCCACTTACAATTGGCGCCGTCTGTGGGAAGGCAAAAAAAAAAACCATGAGTCTAAACAACCGGAGACAGAGGAAAGAAAACTACAACGGGAGGGGCTTCGGAACTTCCTCCAGTAAAAACCAGACCAGTTCGGCACACTGCCAATCTACACCAGTAGGTCGGCAAAGAAGAATACTGAGGTCAGAGATACGAACGTCCGCCGAAAGCCACCCGGAGACACAAGAAGAAATGCGGAGGGATGCGGGTTATGTCAGGGACAGAAATTTCCGCAGGAACCATCCTCGGAATCTGGCCCCGTCACCCTCCAGTGGGCGGGTCCCAAGCGAGGATACACTCCGTGCGGCAGAGAGGGAAATTCGGCGGCGCGGAGAAGAGATAGCCTACCTTACCTCACAGGTGCGGGTAATGAGGGAGGCATTCTCTGCCAGGAATGGGCATAGGAGAGATGGGTCCCCAGATCGGGAGCAGGTTGTTGGCGCCAGGGACGAACCAGCGCCACCGGTAAGAGGGAGTTACACCCCTAGTACCGCGCGTTGCGTTAACAGGCGCACGGGTCGGCGAAAGGACAGGAGTGAAACCCCGCCAAACAGCAGCCCAGCGGTGGAAGATCGGTGGAAGGAAGACTGGGAAAAGTGGTACAATGAAAAGCAGGAGGATAGAAGGCAGCAAACTAAGGAGCGCACAGCCCATGACCTGATGAGAAAGGCCCTAGACCAGATCGCATCCACACCATTCACTGAGGAGATTGAATCCCATCCAATTCCTCGAAAATTCACCCCACCAAAGTTCACCCTCTATGACGGGAAGTCTGACCCAATTAACCATATTCGGCATTACAAACAGCTCATGGTAGTGTGGTGCAGCGACCAGATGCTGATGTGTCGGATCTTCCCCTCCAGCCTGGGGAACGTGGCTTTACGGTGGTTCGACAAATTGCCACAAAAGTCCGTTACAAGCTGGAGGCAAATGGCCGAGCTCTTTATAGCTCGTTTCATTGCAAACAGCCTACAGCCAAAGGAGGTTGACTTTTTGCTGACGTTGCGAAAGGGGGAAGGAGAAGGATTGCGAGCATACGCCCGACGCTACTGGGAGGCTTATAACGAAATTGATGAGTGCAGCGAACAGTTGGCTGTAACTCAGTTCAAGATCGGCCTTCCCAGGGAGCATCGCTTGCGACAGTCCTTAATGAAGAAACCAGCCCTCACCATACAAGAACTAATGCTGAGGATCGAGCGCTATGCGCGGCTGGACGAGGACGTACCCCAAGAGGAGACAGCTAAGGTCGGCGCGGCAGCCGACAAGACGAGCAAGAGGGATGCCAAGAAGCCCCGATCAGAGGACATCAGCCGAGGAAAAAGAGTGCCCGATGGGGTCTACACAGTCTTTAAAGACCCCATCTATAAAATATTGCCCCAGATCCGTGATAAGCCCTTCTTCAAGTGGCCCCCAAAGCTGGGGGGAGACCCTGCAACTAGGGACCAGAAGAGGTTCTGTTCCTACCACCGCGAGAAGGGGCACAAGACGGAGCAATGTCGGCATCTGAAAACCCATCTGGAAGACTTAGCCAAAGCTGGCCACCTCGACCAATTCATTGATCGGGAGAAGACTAAGGTCGAAGCTGAGCAGCCACGAGTGCAGGAAGCAGCCCAGAAGGAACCAGAAGTAAGGCCGGTTCGGGTAATCAACGTGCTACACAGTTCGGCCGAATCAGGAACCATAGACCCACATAGGTACCGAGCCGAGATGCAGAAGGCTGCGCACCTAAGGGAAGTGATGCAGATACAACCACCCAGCAAGAAAGCCAAGGTCGGCAATACCCATGCATCCATCTCCTTCACCGACGAGGATCTCGCTGGAGTGCAGATCCCCCACAATGATGCTTTGGTTGTTACGTTAAGAATGGCGGACTGTGACATCAAAAGATTACTCATTGACCAGGGGAGTTCATCTGAAGTTATGTACTACAGCCTGTTCAAACAATTGGGGCTCGGGGAGTCCGACCTCCAGCCATCGCTCAGCCCATTGGTCGGCTTCAGCTCAGACCCAGTCTGGCCTATGGGTAAAGTGACGGTTCCTGTGACGGCTAGGGGGATCACATTACAAACAGAATTCCTGGTTGTTAACGTACCATCCCCCTACAACGCCATCATGGGACAAACCTGGTTGCACCTCATGAAGGCCATTCCCTCCACCTACCACCAGCTGCTTCGGTTCCCGACCCCAGCGGGGGTTGGCGAGATAAGGGGAGACCAGGTGACCGCCAAACGATGTTTCCTAACAGCATGTGCGACCAAGACAAGATCAGAGAAAGTACAAATGATGGAGCTGCATGAAGACACCCCCACCATAGACGATGTGGGACAGGCGCCCGAAAATAAAGCTGTGGAGGACCTGAAGAAGATATACATAGATCGGCAAGGGGAAAAATACTTCGTCATCGGCACTTCCTTGACCAAACAAGAGGAAAAATCCCTCATAGAGTTACTGACAGACTTCTTGGAAGTATTCGCCTGGACACCCTATGACATGCCTGGGATTGCCGCCGACGTTGCCTGTCATCGCCTTAATGTAAACCCAAATTGCCGACCTATTATTCAAAAGGGGAGAAGGGCAGCTACCCAGCATGTGGACGCAGTCTTGGAGGAAACAGAGAAGCTTTTGGAAGCTGGAACGATTCGGGAGATCAGCTACCCAAGCTGGTTGTCAAACACCGTGGTAGTAAAAAAGAAGGACGGCAAATGGAGGGTCTGTGTAGACTTCACTGACCTCAACAGGGCGTGCCCCAAAGATCCATTCCCCCTGCCCAAAATTGACCAGCTTGTGGATGCAACCGCCGGCTTCGGAAGGATGAGTTTCCTGGATGCCTACCGTGGATATCACCAGATCCCACTTCACCCCGACGACCAAGAGAAAACGGCCTTCATCACTCCTAGGGGTATTTACTGCTATAGAGTTATGCCTTTTGGCCTGAAGAACGCCGGAGCCACATATCAGCAACTGGTCACAAAGATGTTCAAGACGCAGCTCGGCAGAACTGTCGAGGTCTACATCGATGACATGGTGGTAAAAAGCAAACTGAGCGACGCCCATTCAGCGGACCTAAAGGAGGTACTCTGTATCCTGAGAGACTACAAGATGCGGCTGAACGCTTCAAAATGTGTCTTCGGGGTCGGCTCAGGCAAGTTTCTTGGGTTCCTGGTCACGCATCGGGGTATCGAGATGGACCCCAGGCAGATTAGTGCAATCCAGAGCGTTCACGCTCCAAAGAATGCCAAAGAGGTTCAGAGATTGACAGGAATGGCCGCCGCACTCAACAGATTCATTAGCCGTTCCTCGGACCGGTGCCGACCTTTCTTCCAGCTCCTAAAGAAACAGGAACGGTTCGAGTGGACCCCTGAGTGTGACTCTGCCCTCGCCGATCTAAAAGATTACCTCACCAAACCACCCCTGCTCTCCACGCCTGTCCAGCATGAAGAGCTCTTCCTCTACCTTGCAGTGTCAGACCATGCAGTCAGCGCGGTCCTACTCAGGCAAGAAAATCGGCAACAATTCCCAGTCTATTACGTCAGCAAAACACTACTTGGAGCCGGGACCAGGTATCTACCCCTGGAGAAACTGACGCTTGCACTGGTAGTCGCCTCCCGAAAGTTGGTGCATTACTTTAGGTCTCACACCATCAACGTCCTCACCAACCACCAGCTCAAACCCATCCTAAGGAAAGCCGACTTCTCAGGAAGAATTGCGAAATGGGCGGTAGAATTAGGAGAGTTTGACATCAAGTTCCAGCCTAGATCGGCAGTGAAGGGGCAGGGGGCAGGTTCTCGCTGATTTTATTGCGGAGTTCTCTGTCGAAATTTCACCAGAAGTAGAAGGGACCCCGGCCACGGGCCAACCGCAACACGAAATCCCCCTGGATCTTTGGGAACAATCTGATCATTGGAAACTCTACGTGGACGGAGCTTCCAATGACCGGGGGGCAGGATCGGGCATCGTACTCGTTACACCAGATGGTCTAACCATCGAGCAAGCCATCAAGCTGGAATTTACTGCTTCCAACAATGAGTCAGAATACGAGGCCTTGCTCGCCGGAATACGTCGAGCCATCGAACTTCGAATTCCCGAAATCGTCATTTACTCGGACTCCTTACTTGTCGTAAATCAAATCACAGGGGAATACGTTGCAAAGAACGACAGAATGATGTTGTACGTAGCAAAGGCCAAGGAACTTCTGAGCCAATTTAAAAACTACAAGCTTCGACAGATTAGCCGAGATAACAACTCACATGCGGATGTCTTGGCGACCCTGGCCACGGCTCTGAAATCAGGTTCGAGAAGGACGGTCACCGTGGAAACCCTTGCCAATCCCAGCATTTTCCGCGAGGAGGACGAAGCCTTTACAGCGGAGAGGCTCGGACCATCATGGATGGACCCAATCATTTCTTACCTCGACACAGACAAGCTACCAGACGATAAGGCTGAAGCTCGGCGAATCAAGCATGCATCTCTCAGGTATTGGCTGTCACCAAGTAAGGAACTTTACAGACGTTCTTTTACAGGCCCTTATTTGCACTGCGTTCATCCGGACCAAGTACAGAGCGTCTTGTTCGAAATCCATGAAGGGATATGTGGAAGTCACGTCGGCGGTAGATCGGTCGCACACCGAGCCATCTCACAGGGATACTGGTGGCCTTACATGCAGAAGGATGCAGCCCAGTACGTCTTGAAGTGCGACAAATGTCAGAGGTTTTCCCCCATTATCCACCAGCCAGCAGAAGATCTTGCTTCCATCACTAGTCCGTGGCCTTTCACTCAGTGGGAACTGGACATTATCGGGCCTTTGCCTCGGGCTCCGGGCAACAAAAGGTTCCTCATCATGGCCACGGATTACTTTACCAAATGGGTGGAAGCCGAACCTTTATCAAACATCAGGGAAACTGACGCCAAAAGGTTCGTGTGGAAAAGCATTGTCACCAGATTCGGGTTGCCCCGTGCCATCGTATCAGATAACGGCACCCAGTTCGACGGTAATGTCTTTAGATCATTTTGCGAAGGATTGGGGATCAGGAACTATTACTCAACGCCAGCCTACCCCCAATGCAACGGGCAAGCCGAAATTTCAAATAAAACCATGCTGAACGGAGTCAAGAAACGTCTTGAAAAAGCCAAGGGGAAGTGGACGGAAGAGCTACCCAATGTCTTGTGGTCCTACCGAACAACCCCAAGAAGGTCCACGGGAGAAACACCGTTCTCCTTGGCATACGGGGTGGAGGCGGTCATCCCCCTGGAGATCGGACTACCAACTATCAGGTCGGCAGCTTTCGACACCGGTGTCAATGACCAAACGGTTGCGAGAGATCTAGATCTTGTCGAAGAGAGAAGGGAAGCCGCTTTGATCAAACTCACAGAGTATCAGCGACAGCTCAAACGCTCTTACAACAAGCGGGTCCGCCCAAGAAACTTTGCTTCAGGAGATCTGGTTTTACGCAAAGTATTAGGGGCAACCAAGAAGGCGGCGGATGGGAAGCTCGGCCCCAATTGGGAAGGCCCCTACAGAGTCACATCCCAGGTCGGCATCGGCGCGTACAGACTTGAGACCGTTGAAGAAGGGCGACCGTTGCCACGACCTTGGAACGCGACCAACCTGAGGAAGTTCTACCAGTAATATGAAACCCCAAACACTGTAACAGTTCCCAAGATGTATAAAGCTCAGCTGAAGAATCAATGAAAATGAAGATTGTTCAAACGACCCCACTCGGAGCAAAGCAAAAACCAAGTGTAAAAACTTGGTCCTGTCCAAGTTGGGCAGGTCGGCCAAAGAAGGCCAAAGCAAAAACCAAGTGTAAAAACCTGGTCCTGTCCAAGTTGGGCAGGTCGGCCAAAGAAGGCCAAAGCAAAAACCAAGTGTAAAAACTTGGTCCTGTCCAAGTTGGGCAGGTCGGCCAAAGAAGGCCAAAGCAAAAACCAAGTGTAAAAACTTGGTCCTGTCCAAGTTGGGCAGGTCGGCCAAAGAAGGCCAAAGCAAAAACCAAGTGTAAAAACCTGGTCCTGTCCAAGTTGGGCAGGTCGGCCAAAGAAAGCCAAAGCAAAAACCAAGTGTAGAAACCTGGTCCTGTCCAAGTTGGGCAGGTCGGCCTAAGATGGCCAAAGCAAAAACCAAGTGTAAAATCTTGGTCCTGCCCAAGATGGACAGGTCGGCCAAAGAAGGCCAAAACAAAAACCATGGGTAAAGACGTGGTCCTGCCCATGTTGGGCAGGACGGCCAGAGAAAAACTAAATTCAAGTGTCGATTCTGCCCAAATTACACAGACCGGCCAAGAAAAGCTAAAGAAAGAAAAATTAAGTCTAAACGACAAAATCAAATGAAAGAGATCCAGTAGTAAGCAAACAAACGAGCTCTTCTCATTAAAAATGTACTGACGGTTACAAAAAATAGAGAAGGAGAAAGAAAAACTACGCCAACTCCTCCCCCGGCTCTGCAGACACCACCGGCGAGACTTCTACCACGTCCTCCGGAGGCACAGCTGTGATCTTCAAGCCTTCAACTCTCTCCTTCTCAGCAGCAGCAGCAGCTTCGGCCGCGTCCTTTAACCTAAGCTCCCGTGCATATTGGGCATTGGCTAGGACTTTCTTCGGACAAACGACGCCCTCCTCGGTAGTGTCGAAATAGTCCGGGCAAAGACCCCACACATCGGAGGCCTTATCCAACTCTGCCACGATAAGGGCACCATTCCAGCCCTGTCGGAAAATGGTGCGACTGAGGTCCATCATCTCTTGAGCCAAATTCTTGGCTCCCCTCTCTTCACCACGCTTCAGTATAGCCTCCTCCTCCGCCTTCAGCTTGGCCACTTCTGCCTTAAGTGTCTCCACCTCCTCGTTGGCCTTGTGCAGATCCACGGACTGCACGTCAAACTTTCTTTCAAGGTCGGCCAGATCCTTGTCCCTCTTCTCGAAGTCGGCCTTCGTCAGCAAAAGCTCGGCGGAAGCCTGCTCGGCTTGCTTCTTGAAGGTAATCCGCTCCTTATTTGCTTCAATCCATTCAAGCTTTAGACGCCCGTGCTCTTCAATATGTTGCTGGTGAACCTCGGCAAGCTTTTGGAAGCGTGTCATCGCCTCCAAGGAATTTAGGCAGCCCTACACAAATTGGAGAAGGTTGTTGTTAGGTCGAGTACCTAAGAGGACTGTAGTCACCGAGAGTCATAGCAGTCTTACCAGTACGGAATCATGGAAGGCGCCCATAAAGACGGCCGAGTCGCTTGCTTCGCCCAGCTTCGCCACGTCCTTTTTCTGAAGGACGCTTTTCAAAACACCAAAAGCGACCTCGGGCTGATCGATCATGGAATCTGCTGTCGTCATTGGACGGCCCAAAATGTCCGGAGTAATGGTCACTGTCTCGCCGACCTCGTCCACCGTGGCTTTGCCTTTCATCTTCTTGGGCGCATGAGTTGGAGTGACATCAGGCCTTCTTTTTCTTTGTTGCCGCGTCTCTGGCCTCTGTTGCACGGTTGTGGCCACCTCCACGGGTGCTGCCACCGGCTCGGCTGTTGGAGTTTCTGTAGGGGTGGGAGTAGCCGACCTCAGCGGCTGTCCCGCCAGAGCAAACATTCTTTCCTTCAGACTCATGCCGTCCATCTCGTTGGGTGATGGGCTCGAATCACTCGTTCGGATGGGAATCACAACTCGGCGGTCGGGTACGGTGTATGGTGACGAAGTGGACGCCGAACTGTGTGATTTGGATCGCTCTTCTTGCCGTTCTTCGCCAGGCGATGCAGACGGGGGAGCAACCGTGACTGTCACGCCTGTAGGGATGCGCGCCCTCTCGATCGCTATGCCAGTAGGGATTTCTTCAAAGTCCCCTTCAGCGCCTTCGTCCGCCAATCTTGCTAGTACGCTCGGGGGGACTCCAGTCTCGGCAGTAAAAGTCGAGTATCGCAGCGGATAGGAGAGCAAGATATGTGCTGCACGAGCTATGTGCCGTAGCCGACCTTCACCAACGTAGTTCAAGACCTTGTTGAGGTCGTCAGAGTTAACCAACCAGTCGCGAGCTTTCAACCGCTTCCTTGTGTCTGCAAAGAAGTTCGAGAGTTAGTATGGATGCGGGCTGAAACTTAAACTGATACGCAGTCTGAGAAGATCGGCATCAAACCTAGTTCAACGGGCTTCCTAGGGCACCGAATCGCCGGTCTATCCTTCTCGGGAACACTGCCGAACTCCCATGGACCAGTTACCCAAACCCTTACATCGTCAACGCCCTTCCCTGAGGAAGGCAGACACTTCACTGACTCTAAAGACTTCTTTACTACCCGGAGGTAAACCTTGTAACTACCTCCGACTTTGCAAAGGGTGTAACAGTAGTCCAGTTCGGCGAGGCCCAGGTTTACCCCCAGTCGCCGATTTATTTCAAGCATACCGAAGAAGATCCTATACACATTCGACGCTAACTGGGAAGGTGACACATTACTTTTTACTATGAACTTCTGAAGAAGAGGGTGGAGGGGAAACCTGAGCCCCCCTTCGACGATGGCGATGACCGGGAATGGCACTCCCTTTTCGGTCTCGCCCATACGGAAGTCATCAGGGTCGACTAGCTCTAAGCCGATCTCGTCTGGGATTTCGAACCTGGCCCTGAACGAAGCAAGGGCCGACGGACCATCTAACATTTTACGAAGACGGGATGCCATCGGGGGGCAATCGTCGACACACAAAAAGTACAGTGAAGAGCGAAAGAGTTGCGGGCTCGAGGGACACTTACAGTGTTGGGTGCCGAAACAGCCGACGCACTCGTGATTCAAGAGGCAGGGAAGTAGAAAAAGAGCAAGTGTTTTCCCGCAACCAGTTAGGGCATCATTCTTTTATACACGCCAGAGCCGTCGGTTCATACGCGGGAAAACGGCGTTAATCATGACGCTCTGCCGAAGCGTCACGTCGGCCGTCGATTCGATAACGCCTCATCAATAGATTTTTTTTTAAAAATCCCCGCCGTTTGTGCGGTCGGGTGACCGTTACAACCCTTGGCCGTTTCAAAAGTTGAATCGACGCAATGGCTGGGGGGCAATTGTGGGAAAATAACCCCCGGCCCAACCCAATGGGCGAGGCCCAATCTGTTCGAATTAAAAGTTGGGGCCCAAACCAGTTATGAGGAAAGGCCGGCCCAAATTACCGACCTCCTCCCAGCGTGGCCCGGACAGCCAACGGTTTGCGTAAACCGCTAGCGGTCTTAGAGCATTAAATGCGGAGTTGACTTGCATTTAATGCACGAGTGGCCGCCCACACAAACGTCGACGTGCACGTCCGGTCAGCCGGAATCCCCCCACGACGATGCGCCAGACGCTGCAGGTGGCCAGGCGGCGTTAATGATGATGCCTAACCAGCAGACCATGAGAGCCAGCTGGTAGGCCAAAGAAAAAACTCCCCGAAGGACTATAAAAAGCCCGAGGAATCGAGAGCCAGGTATGAAAAACAAACCCCTGACTTACACCACTCCCATTCATACTTCTCGATAAAAGTTTGCTGACATAACCTTCGGAGTGAGATCGACCCACCCAGGGTCGACCCATTCTAACCCATTCGTCTTGCAGGAAGAAGTTTGGACTCATCCACGTTGGGCTTGAGAGATCGGCCCAGCCTTCCCGAAGAATCCCACTTACAATATGCGACACAGAAAGGTTCTTTTTATTATCTGAATAAAGCCACTCTCTCTCTCTCCCCAACCTTCTTCAAGTGTTTCTTGAGCTCTTATTCCTCCAAAGATGCCGGCCATTGCAATCGGACGCTTTGATGACTCCTTTAGCTTGGGATCTATCAAGGCCTATCTGGCTGAGTTCATCTCAACCTTGCTCTTTGTCTTCGCCGGAGTTGGTTCTGCCATAGCTTATAGTTAATACTCCTCTCATCTTGTTAAATGGCTCGCTAAAATCACATTAACACTTGCGAGCACAAAATTATTCCTTATGATGACTGCAATTAAGTTACATAGTACACATACATACACATATATATATATATATATATATATGTTTTGAGAAGTAAAATACATAATGTGAGCCATAGGTGTGGAATCCATAGCCATGCAGAGAGTAAATATATATGCATCACGTGTTAACTTATTAGTTTAGCTGAATTCTCTTTGATCTTGCTAACTTATTTCTCTATTAAATCCTCCTTGACAGACAAGTTAACATCAGATGCTGCTCTTGATCCGGCCGGACTAGTAGCCACTGCTATTTGCCATGGATTCGCTCTCTTTGTTGCAGTGTCCGTCGGGGCCAACATTTCCGGCGGCCACGCTAACCCCGCCGTCACCTTCGGGTTGGCTCTGGGGGGCCAGATCACTGTCCTTTCCGGCATCTTTTACTGGATTGCACAACTTCTAGGCTCCATTGTGGCATGTTACCTACTTAAAGTTGTCACTGGTGGCTTGGTAAGTTTTAGACCCAAACCATAGGTTAAAATTTCAGGCGTCATCCATTGTTTACCCCCACTATTTTCAGACAAATTGGTACCTTTATTAGTGCTTTAATGGGTCTTCCAATACCCTATTAAGAGTTTAGTACACATTTAGAGGGTACTAAAATTAGTGGCAGTGGTGGAGCCAAAATCTTCATACAGAGGCAGCCATTAGTTATAATTTTAAATTTTTTTTAAATAATAAACTAGACCTTACATACGTACAATGTATTTAAGTGTTTATATATAATGTATAAACGGAGTTTCAAAGCAAAATATCTATCTAAGGGGGGCAATTTACAAATTTTAAGACGACAAATGGAAAAATATTTCTAAAACTACAAGAAAAATGAAGTTTTTAAAAATTTGAGGGGCAATTTATAATTATTTTTTTTTGCCAATCGACAGGAGATAATTACATACATTAGATAAGAAAGTTCAACAAACAAGCAATCATGATAAGCTCAATAATAATCACAAATAAACCAATATACTACTTGAGGGACTACAACTCAAGACCTCAATAACCAAGATACTTAACAGCTAACCGGATGTCACTAAACCACTTAAGTATCAACAATTTACAAAGTTTAGGAGGCATATTGAAATTTTTTTCTAAAACTGTATATAGAATTTGAAGGGCATATTTATTAATTCTAGGGGGCAAATTGAGAATCAATTCTAAAACTATAGGAGAAAATGAAAAGTTGAGGGAGGTAGCTACCATGAGCCTATGCTGTCTTTGTCCCTTATTTGTGACATTCTTAATATGATCTTTTACGCTTAATTAAAAGCAAGAAAAAAAATAACACTAATGGCCAATCTTTATGACCTCTTTTTCAGGCAATTCCAACTCACGGCTTGGCCTCCGGTGTCGGAGCTGTTGAAGGAGTGGTTATGGAGATCATTATCACCTTTGCTTTGGTTTACACAGTCTATGCCACAGCAGCTGACCCAAAGAAGGGCTCCTTGGGCACAATTGCCCCCATGGCCATTGGTTTCATTGTTGGAGCCAACATCTTGGCCGCCGGCCCCTTCTCTGGCGGATCAATGAACCCGGCCCGCTCTTTTGGGCCGGCGGTTGTTACCGGCGACTTCCACGATAACTGGATCTACTGGGTCGGACCCCTCGTCGGGGGTGGTTTAGCTGGAGTCATCTATGCAAATGTGTTCATGCAACATCACCATGCACCTCTTTCTAGTGACTTCTAAATTGGTTGAGGAATTCTTGTTTCCTTTATCCCAATTCCCCTTTGTTATTAATAAACGAGCTATCTTCTTTCTTTTTTTTTCTCTCATTTTTCAGTTGGGTTTATTGGTGTAAATCCATGTTATGGTCAAATGTTGTTTTTTTTTTTTTCTACTCTTTTGTTATTCTTATCCTTCCAATTTATGTGGATTCTTTTGTTATGGGTAGATGGGCCATTGAGCACATGAGATGAAAGTAAGCCAGACCAAAAAAAGAAAGAACACCCATATGCAAAAAATGCATAGTGACCAAAGGATTCCTATAATTACAAGTTTTTAATGTGAGAATAGACTTAAAACTTTGAAATACAAGTTTGAATGGAGAATAATCATATTATACAAATACTATGAAAAATAATGTCACTATCTAGTTTACCATTGTTATCAAGCTTGTGTTTAATTGTAATACCTCTCCCTCTTTTTTTTCTTTTTTATTTATTGCAAGACTTATTAAAACCCATTTTCAGACGACGGACGGAGGAATTAAAATTTTCAAACCCTATGTTGGATTTTGAAAGGGAAAAATAAAATTAGCTTAGACTCGATCTGTATAAAACTGAACTAACTCAATATGAGAAAATTTGGGATGGTTGCTCTAATTTATTATGTATGATTGGATTTTATTTATTAAAATTTTTTCATTATTACCATAATAAGACATTATGTATGATAATTACTTATTGAAGTATCGATATAAATTGCAATTATAACGAATAACTTTGAGATACGTAGAAAAAATTATAATTTATAAGATCTTACAAAATATGAATAAGGGATTGGTTCGAGTTACTCCAATTGCTAACTCGAGAACTGAAATCATTTTAATATAAAATTGGGCTTTAAAATTTTTAAACCCAAAATTAAATCTAACCAAAGCCTTTGGTAAAAGTTAAAACCAAATTGGTTTGGTTGACGGGTTATATGTAGACTTCGCCGCTCTCAACGTGAACCACGGGTCGGGTCAGGTCAGGTATGGGCCAAGGGGCGGGCACCCAAAACCGTCCCGTACTGGTAGTAGATTCTCTCTCTCTCTCTCTCTCTCTCTCTCTCTCTCTCTCTCCGTTTTCATCTGTCCTTTGCTTTTCCTTTAAGAAGGACCTTCATTCTGAGCTACTAAAAATTGTTCAATACGAATTCAAATCATTAAGTTTTCGACGGTTTAAAGTTCAAGTAATGATCCACGAAGATTAATTACGCTTTGGAAATCTTCAATTGTTCAATTAGGTTTGGCCGTTTGGGGTCCGTCTTCGGCGCTCAAAGTTTGTATTGATCTGTGTATCAACGTTGTGATTTCTGCCAATCATTTGATTTTTATCCAGGGTTCGAATTGAATTCGAGCTTGTTGGCGTCTTTGAAGCATAGCTCGAATATAGGAGGTCCAGGGTTTTGTGGAGGTTACAGAGAGATGGATTCGAGCAGGAGGGCCGTTGAATCGTACTGGCGATCGCGGATGATCGATGGAGCGACATCGGACGAAGATAAAGTCGCTCCTGTCTACAAATTGGAGGAGATTTGTGAGCTCCTTCGGTCTTCGCATGTCAGTATTGTCAAAGAAGTCTCTGAATTTATATTGAAACGCCTTGAAAATAAGAGCCCAATTGTCAAACAGAAGGTATTGTGTTTTTTCATTTAATATTTTGTAGTGTCTATTTCGGTAGATCAATTAGCACATTTTTTGAGAGCTGTGTTCTAAATTGAATGATAGAAAATTGTTGTTGGGCTTCAATTGCTTATTGCTTTTTGTGTTTTTCATATATTGGTTGGTCCAATTAATCAGTTCTTATCTGAGTTGATATAATTATCTGAATCTGCTCATAACTGAGTTCTTGTATTGCATGGTGTAAAATAGACAACTATGTTTTGCCTCTTTCAATCTTTTGGCTTAGTTTGATTTTTCATTACACTCGTAATGGCTGTTTGATCAAGAAGACGTGTTCTATAAGTCCTAGGAGGGCGGTGATCTGACTTATATTCACTGGCCTTGAAAATATTTCCTCAAAAATGAATTCCTGAGAAGACGTTCAGATTTGTGAAGCTCAACAAGAGAACAATTCGAAAAGGTTTTACATGAATAGCCGTTAAACAATGCTTTGGTTCATATGATATCCAACTTAATGGCTTGCATTTAGCTGGAGTTAATAGTTAATAGAGATTTGTTTGACTAGACAAAAAAAAATCAGATTAGTGGGAAAAATAGTGATCTAGTAATGACTTATCAATAATCATTTTTTTACATTTTGGTGCTCATTTATTTTGGAATTTTTGTAGGCTTTGAGGCTGATCAAGTATGCAGTGGGAAAGTCTGGTGTAGAGTTCAGGAGAGAAATGCAAAGAAATTCAGCAGCGGTGCGCCAGTTATTTCACTACAAGGGCCAGTTGGATCGTCTGAAGGGGGACGCTCTCAATAAGGCTGTGCGGGACACAGCCCATGAAGCTATAGCTGCTATATTTTCTGTAGATGACAATAAGCCGGCGCCGGCAGAGGATCTTAATAAACGGATACAAGGTTTCGGGAATACGAACTTTGAAATGCCGTCGGAAGATAAGAAATCTTTTCTAAGTGAGGTGGTTGGTATTGGAAGTGCTACAATAAAGCAGGGATTGAGTGGTTTTACACAAACTCAATCATTGAAGAAGAATGACCCTGGAAGTTATAAGAGTCCTAATCTTCGGAGGTCATTGACTACAGAAACTAACTACCCAGATAGTTATGATCGAGTTGAACATTGCAGTGAAGCACAGAGTTCTTCTCGGTTCTCAAAGAATGTCAATACTGGACCTTGGGGTCAGGATTCAAGGACTAACCAGACTGAAACAACTGATGGGGATGTCAGTTCAAGTTACGTGGAGAATAAGACTCGTGAGGAGAGGTTATTGGAGACGATTGTAACATCTGGTGGTGTCCGTCTACAACCCACAAGAGATGCACTTCAGGTTTTCCTTGTGGAGGCCTCAAAGTTGGATGCATTGGCTTTAAGTCGTGCCCTCGAATCAAAACTCATATCTCCTTTGTGGCAGGCATGCTCTCATTATCTTGATGTACTGGTTTCCCAAAATATTGAAATATGACCCCACTACTCCCCACATGCATAGACACAGAGATTCATTCACAGCAGGCATACTCATTTTTAAGTATATATGATATAGGTTACAACTACATGACTTAGAGAACTATATATACAGTCCCTCGCTCTCTCTCACACACGCATTCGTGCAAGCACACACACAAATGACACCAAGTGGAATTATTTAAGGCTATATTCAATTCTGCTACTAGTTCGCTTATCAAGTGCCTCACCAAACTTCTTCACTTATGTTTATTTGGGTGCATTGATAACTTGTCAGGTCCGCATGAAAGCTCTCTGTGCTCTTGAGGCAATTTTGAGGAAAAAAGATGATGAACAATTTTCTATTGTGGCATCTTATTTTAGTGAAAATAAAGATGTTGTCGTAAGATGTTCCGAGTCTCCCCAAGCTTCTTTGAGGGAAAAATCCAACAAGGTGAGATTATTTCATATTGATATGTTTGAGTCTCTCTCTCTCTCTCTCTCTCTCTCTCTCTCTCTCTCGTGTGTGTTGAATTCCTGATTCAAAAGAGGAAGTGAAGGGGGAACAAACGGGGTGACCCCCCCTCTTCCTTTTCCCTCTCTTTTCCCCCACAAAACAAAGAAAGAAAGGGATTGCAGATGAACAGTATCCTCAGGCACCCTAGGGGAACCACCATTTTTAGGTTCGTTTTCTACACGAAATAACATTACAACCCTGAGTATTGCGGGGCTTCTTTGCAGAGCCATGTTAAGATGAACCAAAGTATGGCTGTTTAGTCTCCTTTATACACGACCTACTGAATAATAAATTCATTGGCATTAATCTGCTCGTAGACAAAGGACTTCAAATGAGAGAACAATCAATATCTTCTTGTTCACTGTCAATACCTGGATCACAAGTGACAAAAACCTTTAGGAGGAGAAGTGCTACTTTTCTGAACTTGTAAGGGAGCTCGCTTCATAAGTGAATGTATTTGGGACACATGTTTGCATGAGATAACATCTCAAAGATGCTAGAGGAATAATATTCTGTGGTTATAGTTCTTGCAGGCTATGTTTGTTGTGGGATGGGATTAAGGGGGGAGAAGTAAACCATGGGATAATGGATGGAACTACATATACCATGGGGTTACATTTCGAAATGTGACGATTTATCCTATGCTTGTTAGGGTATATCCCATGAAATCTGGGATTACCAACCTGACCGGACTACTAATCCCATGGGATTTTCTTATATCAAATGAGGGATATGTGGGGACCACGGTATTGGGAATCCAATCCCAACCCCCATATCCCGCAAATAATTGTAGCCTTGCAGTTAAGAGGTTAGAGAGATAGTGCTTGGCCTTTTAGTTATAAGATTCATAGTTTAGCTTGTCTTTACTCTCAGTTTTTTACAGCAAATGTGGGTTATCCGTTGGAATTGATTTGATAGATGGGCTTGGAGGAATTTTGCATCAGAAGGGTGATACCTAGAAGACTGATGGAGGAATTGATTTCCACCTTTAAAGTATCTATCATAGGAAAGATGGACCATCATAGCCATGGACAGTTATGAACAATTAGATTCAGTCACAAGTTTATGAAATCATCGTGATGGTCCACTCTTTTGGGCTTGGCAATATTTTCTTAGCATCATCTCAAAAGGAGCATTTGCCAAAGGTTAATAGATTATGAATGCAGTTTAAGCTCAAAGGAGTTTATTGAGTAAATAAATCTCAAGGTATGGTGATTAATTGGATCTTGAGGACTTATTGGTTTGGAAACTTATATCTCTTGTTAAAGCATTTTTATTTTTTAAGCTTTGAGGTGGATTTTGGATTCAACAAGGCATGGCTTTTTTAATTAGCACTTCATTGACCAAGGGAGATTCAAGAGCTTGGTTCTATGTGATTTGAGTGATCAGGTCTGGAGACGAACTAGAATTTACTTGATTGAGCTTAGAATTTACTTGATTTAGCTTTGATAAGTGGACATATTACCAGCGAAGAAATTTAAAACTTGATTTTAGGGTTTTACAATCAAACTTAGAACATAAGGTGAGGGTGAATTGTGGTAGTTTGAAAATGATACTGCCTTTTCTACCTTGCTTGTCCTGACAGAGTGAGCATTCTCAATTTGATTGTTCAATCCTTTTGGCTCATTTTAGGACTTAAAATAAGTTTAAAAGAACCATTGTTGCCTCAATCAAGGGAGTTGAGGCTTGAGGAAGTGGCATGCTTGCAATTTTTCACTGGCCTGATAATATGTTGGCCTTCACTGTGGGAAAGATTTTTTAGTTAGTTTATTTTCCCCCTTTGTTTTGAAAGATTAGGAAAGGTTGGTTCATTTAATGAATTTACAGCTTCCCAATTTGTGGAAGGGGTGGAATTACATTAATGCAAACTACTTGGCTAAGAAAAATCTGGTTGACAGTTTGTAGGAGCTAATTTTTCTTTTCGATAGAGCTCACATGATGTGAAGAAAATTTATCTTACGGCATTGTGCAACGTCTAACTTTTTAGATTTAAACCCATATGTATGCTTAAAAAACTTTTTGGGTATCTTCAATTTGGTAAAAGGAATATAAGAAATATGAGTCATATGGAGAGCATCTTTTTTTCAATTTATGCTTGATGAAGGTAAAAACAGTAGGAAAAGGTGGTAGTATATGAAAACAGCTATATCAAGGTGTTTGGTTATATCAGCCCCACTATTGTCTTCAGCTCCATTGTTGACTTCTGATGGCCCTTCACTTTTCACTCACATTTGACTAATTTTCCTGCTTTATAAAAAATAAAATGTATAGCATGCTTGAGTTCTAAGTGTCCCTCTTAGTTAATAGTTGTTAAAGGCTTAGTGGAGGAAAAGTCTCCTAGAGCCCACAAGTGAGGCCTAGCATAGGCAGTGAGCCTAGGTGAAATATATGTGTGGTAGAAACTCCATGTCCATCTTGCCTATTCAATTTGCTTATTAAATAAAAAAATAGCATTTGAAATGTGCAATTGTAAAATGCTATAATGATACAAATTTTGAGCAGTCAACACATATATCATTAATGTTCAGATATAAAGCACTAGGATAATCCATAAGCGTGTGTTTGATATTTAGCCTGTAAATCTATTGTTCCAATTATGTAATAGACAATAGGTGGTGCATCACATAAAACCATGACATGACATTCGATATATTTATCAACAATCGTTTAAAAAGAAAGGTTATGCTGTTAATAAGCCATCAAGGGGGCTTGCCCTTTCTTGCAATGAATGGAACCCGTTAGCTGCTTCTTGCCGAGTACGTGGCTCTTTCTATGCTTAGCTGTGCCATTAACATATATCATATTTCATGCACTGTTTTTCATGTTTATTTTACTCAATAGTGTGTTGAGTGTATTGTGGTTGACAATATGATACAATTCTGAATTTTCTTGTGGAGATGTCCAATGCCAATCTGTAGCTTGTCAGACTTCTTTCTTGTGTGTTCATGGAGTCGTTATGTGTGGAGTAAGTTTGTAGTATTCACAAACATGTCGTCTTTGATGTGCAGGTGTTAAGCATTCTGGATGGAGAACAGACAGGCAGTGGAATAGGTAGACCTGAAAAGCAAATAAAGGCTGAGACAATTACTGTTCAGATGCCTGACTTAATAGACACTAGCGGTCCTGATGATTTCGGTAGTACAGAGGATTTTATTAAAATGCAGAGCAATCAACAAATTCCGAATCCGAAGACATCAGCAGCCCCTATATTTAAGGATTTATTTGGAGATAGTTTGGGCACTGGTGTAAGTGCCAGTGCACAGAAAAATGATGATGACCCATTTGCTGATGTCTCATTTCACACTGATGATGATAAAGAACACATGGCTGATATTTTTTCAGGAATGAGCGTCGATAAACCAGGGTCAAATGAGGTCCATATGGCAGCAAACGGAAATGGACCAGAACCATTTGATATCTTTGGGCCCAATTCTGTTACTCCACAGCAGGAGGAAAACCATAAAAAAGATGTTCATGATTTAATGGCTGGTTTGTCAATCAATAAAAATGCCTCAATAACTCAACCGAAAGTAACCTCCCCCGGGGCAGTCTCTGAAACCATCTTCTCAGATTCCACTATGAACCCCAATCACCAAGTTTCTAACAATGTATTGAATGGAATACTAGGTTCCCAAGCAGTGGGGATGAATTCAAAGTCTATGTTCCCTTTAGGTTCTATGGCATATAATATACCATCTGGCTTAATGTTCAATCCTGCTTTTCCTTCTCAGCCAGTGAGCTATGGTGCCATGGGGAGTTTCTTTACCCAGCAGCAGTTGTTAGCTACAATGTCAAACTTACGACAGCTGGGGAACCTGCAATCTCAAAATGCTGGTGTCAGTCAAGCTGCTGGAACTAAAGGAGGGGTTCCTATCCCCGATATTTTCAATCCAAATATTCTGACTCAAACTGCCAGTTCTATGATGAACACGTCAAAGAAAGAAGAGACCAAAGCATTTGATTTTATCTCAGTAAGTTTGAGAACCGGCATTTCACCAGACTTTCATATTGATAGTCCCTTCTTTATCTTGTAGGAACTATAAAATGATTAATCTACACTTGTAATTATACTCCGAAAGTAGAAGGGTGTCTTCTGTCTTGATATGGTAACAGATAATGGATTTATAAGAACATAAGTTGGACTGAATTTTATTGCTGTAATAGCATTTGCATACTTTTTTTTATGTAGACAAGCCCTTGTAACAAACAAAGAAACATAAAAGGCTGAGTCAAGGTGTTGAAAATGTTTTTCTTCCAATGCTCTCCCTATTGCAGGAAATTTGATTCTTCTGTGATATGTGGTTTTTGTTATGCCTAAAATTTGAGATAGATAGCTTGATATCTTCTAGTTCTGTCCTCAGATTGAATGGCATAACTCCTAAACCGCATTCTTATAACGATATAAATGATAAATTTCTGTTGGTCTTGCAGGATCATTTGGCAGCATCTCGTGATCCAAAAAGGGTGGTTTGAACCTTAGTGCCTATATCCTTGCCCATGCTTGACTGCGAAGGACCTCCTTTTGACTTCAGTATCAGAATATTTATGTTTGAAGCAGTTTCTTTTTTCCCTCTTTCTACCAAGAAGGTTACATATGCTTTTGCAGAAGTTTTCCAGGGCAGATCTTAAAGAATGAAGTTCCCTCCACAACTATATTGTATTTGATATACTTGGGGGACCATTGCCATACTGGAAATGAGAGAGTGGAAAAGTTTTATGGGCGTCCTTCTGTATCTGAGGCAGAGAAAAGTGTGAGAATGTGGTTCTGCAATTTGTTTAATTTCTAGATTTCGTGATCAAGCAGGCACCAATGAAATTTCTTTCTCACCTTGTAATGATTTTGTGGAGTCGCATTTTTTTTTTCTGTGTTTTTGCATTTGAAGTTTGCCACTTTTTTTATTTTATTGGATTGCTTGTGGCACATGCAGTCCATGTATCTTCAGCTGAGTGCATAAGATTTGGTTTTATGGGAACAGTTGCTTCTCAGAGTATGTGATTTCAAGTAAATTGGATGTTCTTGGGCCCAAGATTTTGTGCTCTCATTGTGGACAATTTGTACCAGCAAATCTCTTTTTATATTCCATGGCAACCCGCTGCTAGGTCTCTTATAATTTTAGTGCATTTTGAGAACACTCAATTTGATATCTTCCAGCACTGCCATATACAGCACAGGCCCACGAGTACCTCAACCACATAGAGTAATGGGACAAAAAGGTTCAGTAAATAGGGAGTACCCATATTTTCAAGTACTATGATTTTTAACATTTCAATTACGGGATCCTCTATCTTAGTAATAGTAATTAGTATTATCATACCACAAAAGATTTGTCCAACAGATGGGTTGCCAAACCTTCACACTAAGTTCAGAAAATAAATGGTGCCTAAAGGGACGAATTGTTACAAGGATGAAACTGTTTTATAAACTCAAATTTTTTTAAACTCTAAAACGTGACACATTAGTCCCTTAAACTATCAATTTGTATTAAATTATCAATCAACATCTTCTATAAGCAATCCCTTAGAAACATTAATAAAAATTTGTTATATGACTTTTACATTTTCACAAAAGTATAATTTTATACTTAAATTAACATTATTTTATTATAATAATTGTTTAATCACTTGAATGTCCCTTAGAATGACATAAATACAGTGGCATTTTAATTATTAGACAATTATTACAAAAAAAAATATTAATTTAAGTATCAAATCATACTTTTACGTACACGTGCAAGTTACATGACAATTTTTTATCTATGCTCCTAACAAATTGCTAATATAGTGCTAATAGTAGGTGTTGATTATTATAAGCAAAAAAAGTCTTCTCACAATTCACAAGCAGAACTTCTGAGCAGAGCAATCGACACTGGCATCACCTGAGCCAGAGGTAATTAATATTTTGGAAAACCCCATGTGGACGATGATGCACTGAGAACCTCTGCATTCTTTCAACAGAAGGACAAATGGAAATTAACCCATTACTTGTACTTCAATGTTTTGGTCCATATATTATATATGTGCATCCAACTATTTACAGAGCAGAGCTTCGGACATTGCAAGGAAATGCAGCTGCTTTGCAATACCAATTATACATATCGATTACCATGGAAGGATCAGTCAGAAGTTTAGAGGAAGCATCTTCAATGTTGCTCTATGACTTAATTTTCATCTTCTTAGTTCTCTTTAGTTGTTTCACAACATCCAGCCGTCCAGATGAATAGGGAGTTGGGATCTAGTTCAAGTACGAAAAAAGGAAGGGTAAGCAGAGATAACATATGGCCATGAAGAAGAGGGAGATGTCAGAACAGCTCGAAAAGATTTACCAAGTGTGGCATATACTTCTGGATTGCCGCTAACATGGCTGCATGGCCCACAGCAGATACCTGGTCACCGACAATGCATAGTATAATCAGCATCATTTGTTTGTTAGCATATATACATTGGCTGCTATGTGCTATCTAACGACAGCATTACTATACAAGTCATGCACGTGTATGCACACATGCATGAGAGAGAGAGAGAGAGAGAGAGAGAGAGAGAGAGAGAGAGAGAGAGAGAGAGAGAGAAGTTTGTTATCAGTCCCAAACTATTAGGATTGAATCATCTTTAAGAGAGGTATCAGCGCATAGAATTTCTTGCCAACATGACGTAAAACTAACGGGTTAACCAATGACAGTGCCCTCAGTAGTCAGTGCCACAACATGACCAATGTAATTGACTTTCACAGAGTCTGCAAAAGACATATCAAGGGAGAAGCCTAACCTTTGTAGACAGTTGTCCACATAGAGTTGTAATCAAGCGCCATTACTAAAGAAAGTCTTATGATTTCATCAGAAATGCATACGAGCCCTTCTTAGCTTCCTCTATTAATTTCATATTGTTTTCTAGCTTCTATAAAAAGTGGTTAAAACCTTTTAGGTGCTGATGATCCTAAGCCACAATGTAGATACTATTGAATGACCAGTAAAGAAAAGGAGAAGTTTCAAGAAACAACTGAAGTTCCCTGGGAACACCTGAAATAAAGGTCAGATAGGTGCTTACCGGAAGCAGCATTAGGATTGTAATTGGGAGGAGTGAAGCAATGTCAGCTAGTGTTCTTTCTATCTTCCTCTTCTCCCTCTTTGTAACCTTGTGGCCACGCAGTTGCTTCATGAGAAGCCCCATAGCATCCCATATGTCTATAAAAAGCAACTGAGTACCCATCCACATATCCTATAAGACAGTCCAGGTGGCAATATCAGCACCTGCACTTTCAACATAATTGAAGCCAAATAATATACGGGCCTTTGGCCTTACAGCACTTGCAGATATCAGCTTGAGGGTAGATTTCCTAAGCAAACTCTTATGTAGGGGCTCTGATTCAGCAGCACAGCCCACCTCTGCCAGGGTTATTGGGTCCAACCCAGCTAGGTTGATAGCCTGCCATTATAAGCAAGTACTGTTAGCATTTATGAAGGGAATTATGTGAATGCGCCTTTTGTCACAGGGCATCACAATAATCGTTAGTAGATAATTCCATCTAATAGTCATACCTTACTCAGCTTAGATCCATGTTGGTGACCACCATTTTGCATTAAGTCAACCGGCTTGGGATGTGCTTCTGATGTTGCAAATGAGTTTGTTCTGCCTTTCATTTGGGAAGACTGTGATGAGTCAGAGGCACCTATTTCTGCAATTTTCAGCAGCTCACTGCTTGAGAAAATCAACACAGGTACCATTATTTCATTCTCCTTAAAGCATTTAGTCATTAATAAGAGGAAAACATAATCCAGCATGGCCAACATACCCCGATCTATCATAAGCAGCCCAGTAGTCCTCCAGACAAACAGATAGCAGGCTCTGACTAGAAAATTATGCAGCTCACTCATTTAAAAGCCAACTAACATAGCATTCGGTGTACATGTAGCTTGGAATTTTTTTTTACCTCTGGAGTAAGAATGCAAGCAGATTTGCATCTAAGGATTGTGAAGTCGAATTGCTGAAGTGAGCAAACCCGGAGAAAACATCATAGCAAACAGTAAAAACATTATATATGATAATTTCTTTCTCAGCTTGGATAGCATGTTGTTTGGACCTTCTTCTCTGTTGATTGAATATGCTAGGAAATGTAGCATAGAAGTCGAGCCATCCAATTTCATCAGTTACTACCTGTAATAGCAACTTTAACAGATCAACATAATCCCAATTTGTATCTGCAATAAAAAGTCAATAAAAAGTGTAATCAAACTAACCTCCATGAAGAGCTGATACTCAGATAGGGAAGAAAATTCAGGGTAAATGAAGAGGCTACCACATTCCAAGTAACTGCAGGAATGGCATTGCCCTCTTTAAAAATATGTATATCGATACCAGTTGAAACACATAGGTATGACAGAATCTACCTGAGGAAGTCCTTAACCTGCTCATCTAGATCGTTTATACCCATTCCTGACAACAATAATCTGGTCTCTCTTGCCAAAAATGCAAAAAGTCCAAGAGTAGCCAAACTATTCTCTTGAACCTGCCAAGATTTTACGACCAAGAACTACTTGAAGAAGATGAACTGGTATATATTGTCAAATTATAATCACTTGAGTAAGAATTCTGAGGATATAAAGGAAATTTGATAAGATTGGTCACTGAGGGTGACCCTTAAAGTTTAAGAGCATGGGAAAGACTTCTCATCGTATTCAGATATATATATCTACCAACACAGAATTAGGATGTAGACCGATTTTGTCATCTGTCTGGAAGTCCAACCTGATTTGATAAACTCCTTTAAAATTTGAAGTTCAATTACTAAGTAAATGAAAGCTTAGATTGCAATGTTAGTTCTCCAAGCATTTTTCCGAAGAGAGGCCAGGAGAGTAATTGATGAATCACAGAACTGACCTTGTCACAGAAAGCTTGCTTGCCTGAAATGACACTTTCCCTGTGGAATGCTGTACAAAGTTTTTTCTGAACCAACCCAATCCAAAATTCTACTTCTTCAATGTTCTTTCCAGGCAGAACCTTTGCACCAAAATGCAGCAGGAAGTCCTCTTCAAATCCTGCCTCAGTTGCTAAGGGATGTAACTTATCCACTGAAACAAGACTGTGTGACAATTCCATGAGCTCTACCAATACATCCTCAATGGATACTGAGAATGAAGGACAAGAAATACGTCCCGAACCCAACTTCCTCACTGCAGCACAGCAACTGATAGCCAGAATGATCCCTGCAACACCACTGGATACTTTTGTGTCTTAAGTATCTTCCTGAATGCTGTGTACCAGAGGCATCACAGCAGAAGGATTATGCACTAGTTTGAAAGGAATAAAATAATCTGTAATACCATCTTAAACTGCTAAAAAAGTATAGTTTTCATGATAAGATAGAGGATAGTATGGGCAAACCTTCCTGCATATTCCATGGACCACTTCTTGAATAAGGGGATGAACAGTCCTGCTATGCGTGGTAGTTCAACTGTTCTAAACCACTGCACCAACTTTGGGTGTCTAGTGTTCAACTGACTTTCAATGCACTCCCCCAGAAAGTTTGTCTTTGCGGATAAGCTGAAGCATAGAAAAAACATAACATCAGCCCAAATAGGAAGTCTTACCATTTGCACTATAAACAGAGAAAAAGCTATAAGGCCAAGCAACAAGTGAAGTGGAATCTCATGGAAAGCTTTAAAATTGAATTTCTGTACATTGAGCTTCAAATCAAAATAGCAAGAAATTAAAAGGGTTAAATCAGTCACTTTTAATTGCTGGCAACTAAGATGCTTATTGTTCTGGAATGGATTTCATGGCCAACAAGTTATGAGGTTTGGAAACAATTTCTATGAGTTCATGAGAAATTACTACCATTTCCTGAAATGAAGCAAGTCCAATAACTACAAGTTTCCTACAAAGGTTATCTGATACTTACATCTCATGAACAGGAGAAGGGTTGTTGCTACGTTTATGAGAAAGAAATAATTCCACTTCAATCACCGCTTTCAGCAAGGCATACACTGCCACCTGTTCAACCATATTAAGAAATGATACCTTTCTCAGTCATTTCATGAATTCATATGACTATGAAGATGTTCTATCTCAACTTATTTAACATGTCGTCATTTCAAATGTGAAATGATACATGCAATAACATGGATAGCAAAGGCTCCAAAATATCATCGAAAATATGAAAAACTAATGGAATCTATATGATATTGGTAAATAAGAAATGAGAACATGCAGAGTTTTGTTACATAGCCTGGTGAGAAAATGGAAAACTGCCTATGTTTTCATGAAGTTTCTGCATACCTGATATGCCAAGTGTTTATGCCATGCATGGACATCCACCCCAACCCATGCCATTGCAAGCTCTGGACCACTTCTAGCCAATTCAAGCATCTGAATTGCAAGGGAAAAACTCCTAGCAGATTCATGCAATACCCACAAAAGACAATTGACCCGATTAAATTCCATTTGAGGATTATGAGCTGGAGCAACAGGAGGCTCATTCTCACTATTAATCTGATCAGAATCAGCAGAAGAAACTGTCGATGATAATGCTCTTGAAAGAAACCATCTTGATAGAACAACTTGAGATGAAGTGTAACGTGCAAGCAGAGTTCTGTATAGAAGGTTACTCCTTGAAAGACCATAATTCTCCTGCTCTTTCTCATTGGTCTTTGATGTGTAAAGTGCATTTGCCCTCAACTTTACTCTACCCTCTAGTTCGAAAGATTTTCTGAAACATTGTGAGTAAAGGGTAATAGTGAACTTCTCTAACACTAAATTTTCAAAAGAAGCAGAATTTAAGGATCTATTTTTTTTTTTTTACATGTAAGATGCTCCATTTTTTTCTTTTCTTTTTTCCTAAAATAGAGGCATCACAAGGTCCTTGAACCCCCATGATTTGAGTTTTGAACTCATGAACAGCAGCAGTTACAGGGCGTCTAATCCGTCTGGAGTAACTAATGATCAGAGAAATTTCTGAGCTTAACTGGTCAGATTTAACATATGCTTCATCAATTTCGACTTTAATATTCATAAATCAATTGAACAAAGACAGTAAGAACAACATGGTGCAGAGAATGCTAACGTAAAGTTTGGGATCCAGATTTCACATATAGATTCAACAAAAAGAAATTAAGGACCACACAAAACTAATCAACGCTAAACAAACACTTTCAGAAATAAATTGATCCATAATTTTGTAATTACTGAAGTATAACTTAACAAGGAATCAAAATGAAATCAGATATTTTTCTATACAAGGAAAAGTGGAGAAATCTCATACTATTGTTCATCAGATTTCGATAGACTCAAATTCCTAAATTTGCAGCTCCACAAGTACAACTACATACCAAATTAATTAACAGTGCATAGCATCACCTGCACTCAATTGAATCCTTGTACACTAAAACACATACTTACATGTTTACACACATACATACATATATACATATATATATAGAAAGAGAGGGAATGAGAGCTTACGAATGATAGAAGAATTGGGGGAGTTGAGAAGGCAAAAGGGAGGCCATGGAGAAGATGGAGAGAAAAAAGAGAAGACAATGGCATAAAAGGAAAGCTATATAGGGAGGTGTCACGCGAACCCATTGAGGCTTAGAGAGAGAGTGTATCGAAGAAACCAAAAAACAAGTATTATATATATACTAGCAATTGACCCATGCTATGCACAGTTGATGAAAGGAATAAATTTTTAATAGAGAAGTTTTTATATAAAAGTAAAAAATACAATTAATGCTATGTTATAGCTTGATGGTTATAATTTAACTTGAACTGAATTAAAATACTTCATACAATCTCAACCTAAATACAAAAAGCTGATTGTAATAAAAATAAATAATACATTTTTAATTTGAACATTGTAAAGTAAGGTTCTTGTTCTTAAACTATTGGAAAGGTCTATAACCCTTTTTACCATTGGTGCATAAGACTAAGTATTTTAGATAATTACCTACTAAGTGCATTATATAATGCACAAACAGTTATCAATCTGATTTTCACATTTAATCTTAATACAAATTTATCCCTAAAATATCAGTTTTAATGTAAAGTAACTAAATTTTTTTAGCACTTTTTATACAATTGTTAAGTTTTAGTCCTATAAAATAGACTATAGGTATAACCCCAATATCATTTTTAGGAAAATATTGTTCACTCCAAATTTTGACAAATGCCAATTACGAAAAATATGACTGACTTATGTGTTCATGGTTTGACAAATCTATTGCAACAATTTCATGGTTATCATGATTGCCTAAATTAGGCTTATGGCATTATACTTAAAATATCCAACATAACATGATACTATAATATGTATCATAAGATCAAGGTTCAGTTTGACTGGGAAATTGGGGATGAACATCTCACTCATTGTCAATTCAATTTTACATATAAAGAAATATATAAACCGTAATTTACTTGATAATAACAAAAAAATGAAAATCTGAGCTTAAAAGGATCATGTTAGCTTTGTTGTGGATACATTTTTTAACCGATGAAATTGATCTGGTTTGAAACGTTGATCAAGCCCAAAACTTTGCATTTATATCATAAAATTAATGTAGTTAAATGGTTCAAGCTTGCTAAGCAACATGACATAATGGTGCAATGAAGAGCTGAACATACTTAATAAAATACTTATTATTTTTTTATTGTTTATAGTAAAATTGAACGTTTTAGAGTAAAAATATTATTTGATTTTCAAATAATTGTTTTACGCAAAAATATTATTTGATTTTCAAATAATTTTTTTACGCATTGTATGAAATTAAGGCTATTTGAAAACTATTTTCTTACTAACCAACTATTAAAATTTAAAAAATCTATCCATGGGTTTGATGACTTGTAAGATTGGACTCACTTTCACTCTTAATTTAAATACATAATTTAACAAACGAAAATAAATTCGTTATTAGATAGAATATGATAAATATTATTTATTGATTCTTGTTATGTTTGTTGAGTTTGATTAAGCTTAAAATGTAAATCAAATTCCAAAACTGATACATTTATATCATATAATCAATCTTATCATAAATGGCTACGTCCTCCACCACCCAAGCTTACTAGGCAGCTTGAAGTACGTATATTTTCTTTTATCCTTTATGGAGTAAAAGTACATTTTTATAGATTAAGAATATAAAAGTCTAAATTAGTTTTACTATAAATGTTTTGGAAATGGTATGAATTAAGATTGTCAGATACTATTCTTGTACTGGTCAAAGGGCAAAATAGACGAAACTTTAAATAAATAGGAAAATGTAAGATGAAAAAACTAAACATTTTGTGACACTTGTCCAATTATTTCTTGACACTTGTATTCTTTTTTAATACAAATTTTTATTTTTTTAGGCGTCATTGGAAGAATGTGATATTGTAAGTATTTGGAAAATTAATTAATTGGGTAATATAAAAATGAACAAAATATAGACTGTTTTGAAGACCATGCCCAATAAATTCATGACAAGTATATTTTTTGCAGTTAGAAAATTTAGAAGTTTGAGGAAAAAAAAAAAAAAAGCATTAGAACTTTCAACCCCAATTGCTACAATATACATTAGCATTGCAAAATCTGGGATCCAGATTTCACATATAGATTCAACAAAAAAAGAAATTAAGGACCACACACAACTATTCAACCATAAACAAACAATTTCAGATATAAATCCGTCCATAATTTTGTAATTAGAGAAGTATAACTTAACAAGGAATCAAAATTAAATCAGATATTTTTCTATTAGAAGAAAAAATGAAGAAATCTCATACTAAATGTTTATCGGATTTCGATGGACTCAAATTCTCAAAGTAGCGCGTCCACAAGTAGTACCATTACATGGCAAATTAATTAACAGTGCATAGAACCACATGCACTCCATTGAATTCTTACATACTGAAAACGCATACATACATATACGTACATATATATATTGTGAGAGAGAGAGCTTACGCGTTATAGAATAATTTGGGGAGTCGAAGAGACGAAAGCGAGGCCATGGAAGAAGATGGCGAGAGAGAAGAAAAGACAATGGCGTAGAAGTAAAGCAATATAGGGAGGTCTCGCGCGAACCCATCGAGGCTTATAGAGAAGCAGTATCGAAGAAATCAAAGGACGAGTATTATATACTGTTATATATATTTATACATATACAAGTATGTATAAATATTTTCAAGACCACTCTCCCTGGGGTAGATCTCCCGCCAGCCCATCAATTTTCAATTTGTTTATGGTCTATTGTATGAGTTTGGGCTTTATGGCCTTATAAATTAGGGGGAAAGGCCCTATTGTGCGAAACACTCATATCCCATTTAATACAGTTTTTTTTTTTTTAGTTTTGTTTTTCCATCTTATAAGCAAAAATAAATAATTTTTTATTTTTTTTTACTTCTATAAGCTAAAGATAAGCAAAAAAACAAAAAATCTAAAAACAGAATTGACTTTTTTGCTTATAAATTTAAAAAAAGTCAAACTGTAAAGCCTTATCAAACACGCTTTTAGCGAGTTAAATATGATCAAGCTTGAATAGTTTGGGTTGTTTTATAGCCTAAAAATTAATGTATGAGTTGATGATGTGAGGAGTCTCAACGTAGGGCAGCTTTCTTTTTGAGTCCTAACAATTTAATTGCATTTCTCCTTCTTTTCAAATTAAAACAACTATCCATATGTAGAACTATACTATACACTCATTGTAGCCACCTGAGACCCTTATTTTAGAAATATATTTATGATTGCATAATTTTCAGCATGAAGTAGTATGTGCGATTCGCTTTATAAGCGTTGTAAGCATTTTTTTAAAATTTAATTTTAATACATTGTCAGTGACTTAGTGTAGAGCAATCAAGATACCCAAACATTACATGTCTTTAGAGTTTAAATCTATGTAAATAAATAAATAAACACTACTCATGAAAACGTGTCACATTTTAGTACCGTCTCGTGCAAAAAAACTCTATATTGAGAGAGTATCAAAATTACACTCTTTTATTGGAAAATTTTCATGTTGAAGATCTTTGAATGGACGACTTCAATACCAGGTTCAGTGGTGATGAATTCCATGTCTATTTGTTGTTGCAAAGTTAAATTTATTTTCCTAATCCGCAAGAAGTCTTTTAATGCCTAATCAACATTCTTATATGTGAAGCTCATTCAGAGAAGAAAGAAGAGAGAGGACAAGAAAAGGAGTAAGCAAGAAGAAAAAAAAGGGCTGCCAGTGTTCATGTGCATCATCTAAGGACTTGGAGCAGAGGTGCAAGTTGATGGATGTGAAGACATACAATCAGTTCAAATTGCTTGATCAGAACCAAAAAAGTAATTGAATATATACAACAATGAACCATTTAATGGCTTCTGTACTTTCAAACTTGAAGTACTTCAACATAAATGTTACACTAAAACTTGTAATGTTCTGTATTAGCATTGTTTTAGAAGTGTTCTTAACTTGAGAAATATCAGTGTACTGGAAGAACATTACAGAACAATCCAGTCCAACAAAAAAACTGCTTCAAACTTTCACAGCCACATTGTTCTGGTAACAAAACCTGGCAAAGAAGTTTTTTACTTCTCTATCCTCACCTCTTTTTTCTCTTCAGAAGCTTCAACGTCACGTCCCTTTCCAAATCCGAGTTCTGACATTTCTTGCTTCGCCATCAAGTTCCTGCAGAATGTCAAAAGTATTAATGAGATGCATGAGAAATACAATACATAATAAAACAGTTATTTACTATATCCCCTTATTCTGCAATACTCATAGAGACAGAAGTGTGGCTTTTTTTTTAATTTTTTTATTAATGATATTCTTTAATTGAACTTAAGGTGTTACTGTAAATTCGAACAGGTTTGGAACCATGGTTTGATAGTTCCACAAACAGCACAATCTCTATTTCTTGTTAAAACCATAACAAAAAGATGATGTCAGTTGTTGGAGACCAGACTACCAGAAATTAGTATGTTAAGGACATTAACATCCTCACAAGCAGTAAACAGAATAAGCATACACAGTAGATATAAGCAACCATGCTCTTTATGCGTACTTGCAGACTCCCTTCTGCTTCCAATAACTATACTGATCTATAGGCGAAAAAGAAAAAGGAGAGATACAGGCACTAGATCATCTCTAGATAGACCATAATAATGCAAAAAATTATGCGCTCATAATAAGAGAGAGAATAACCCCAAGGGGTCGAGCAGTTAGCAATGACCCAGCCTCCAAAAGTGGAGGTCTGAGGTTCAAAACTCACCCCTTTGAGGCCAGCATCCTAACTGGGGAAACCCAGTTGTTTACTTGATATGTCTTGTCATTGAACTATGAATTATACAAGATACTACTCAAGTTATATGGTTACACCAATAGAAGTGGCTCCTCCCTTCCCTTTCTCCAAGCCTCCATTCTGAACAATTGTAATGCCTGCATTGAAACATCTTACCAGCTAGGAAAACACGTGTGCACATTTTGGCAAGTTAACATGTAAGGAACCTTTAAACTGGAACTACTTATTAGTTGCAAGTATACTGAAACTTGAATGCCAAAGAAAATGACGGAGTGGAGAGTTGAGTAAAGGAAAGCATTATTAGTCAAGCCTATTGGTTGCTTTTGATTGATATTGTCACATGAGGTGATTAGAAGACAGCGGAAGGAACCAAAACAGCCTTAGAAATGCCTTCAGTATCATCACCAATATGGGATATACAATAAACAAAAATGTCCATGCGGTAACAGTGAATGTATGAAGCTCAAGACACAACTATGGATTAATGTTTATGGCCATAATAGTTGAGAATGAAGATGATGGTTTTACGGATGGTTGATGACATAAAAGTTCCATCAATCCTAAATTTGGCATCACTGGAGAAAGACATTTTTTTCTGGGTAAGTATCCATAAAGAAAATAAGGAATGACACTAACAAAAATTAGTTGGAAAAGTCGATCTAATTCACGGAGTTTTATTTCGACCACTTAGGTCGGCAGAAATGTGTTTCTTTTTACAATAACAAAGGAGAAAAGCCTATAGGCATATAGAGAAAATGCAAACAAATAAAATAAAAGGATTTTGGCAGTTCCAATTTCAGAAGGTTAAGTATGTTACTTCATCAAATTTCTATGTTATGTAGACAAAATTTCACGTCCACTCTTTGACAAAGCAGTATATTATCTTGCCATTAGGTTGAACATCATTGCAGGCTCAACACATATGTAACCTTATGAGAATGAATAAATGTCAGAAGCTAAAGCTACATTAGACATTTTCCATGAACTATTTATTTAGAAACACGGGCAATAATGGAAAAATTAATAAAAGAAAAAAAAAAGGAAAACCAAGGAAACTCACTAACTTTTCCATACGACATTCAAGGTACTTTTTTGATAAGTGCCTACACTTTTCAGATTTATGACCAGCGGATTTGAGACAATTGATGTATTCTATCTTCTCCTGAAACAAAGTCAATGTAATCACAAAAGTTGAGTTCAAAATCAACAAAGATATCACCAGGAATTCCACTCAAAAAGGTTATAACTTGCAGGAATTTTGTTTGGGCACTGGAAAAAAGAAAAGTACACAGTTTTCAGATGAAGTCTTTAAGTGATACTACCAGATCACACAGATGCATGTGATCTAAAGGGAAGACTCCTTTTTCTGGTGGTACTGGTCTCACTCCCCTATTCCCACCAAATGCTCCACCTGCAAAAGTTTCAAAGTTATTTCAAAAAATAAAAAAAAAATCAAAGAGAAAAAAACATCGCACAAATTTTGCTTTTAATATTAATGAAGAGAATCTGTGTCCTCTACAGATTTAACAACCATGAAAATAGTCAGCACTCAGCAGAGACTACCACAACATGGAGGCCAACATGGTTTATGAAAAATAATCAAACGTACTTAAAATATTCTTGTTACACAATAGAATAATGGGTCCATATCCAGTTTTCCATATGGAAAGTTGCAGTTCACACCAAAACTCTAGTAACAACATCATCAAACAGGGATTAGAGGGCAAGAACACTTTTCATTGCCAATGTGGTAAAAGTTTTAGGTAACCCTAATCTGGTCTACTCCAGCTAGCACATTTAACATAGAAGCCATATCTCTCTATGCATAGTGATTGTATTGGCAACTCAAAATTTTGTTTTCAATATCACTAAATCAATTTTCGACTTTCAAATCAATCGCAAATTGGAATTGCTAAGTTTGGACTTTGGACCTCCCATTGAGTTTGCAATACTGCTCTAGAAACATGATTTTTGATGGAAAAAGACATCAAACACAGCCATTTGAGCATTGGAATGGGTCCAATGGAATTCATAGTTTGATTAACTTTTACAGGCTATCCATGAGTCACTTAGTCACACACCCATTTAACTAGATTTTGAAAGGATAACAAAAGACCTAATTCTTACTGATATTGAACCAAACACATCATGAATTCATATCATCGTCGTCATCATCGCTGTTTTATTGAAATCAAATGATGCAAACCAGAAAATAAATAAAAAGAACTAAAGAGAGAGAGTGACGTAAACTGGCGAACGAAAACCTAGAGAGAGATTCACCAGCACTCATATGTGATTTTCGTTCTGCTGCCCTTGCTTCAATTGCCGCCTGTAAGCTGCTACAGTTGTTCCTGATTTCACTTCAATGAGAAGAGCCGAGAGTTGAAAACTGAAAAAGAACCCTATCTGGGCCAAAGGCCCAGCTCGGTAATGTTAAGATCGAAATTGGGCCAGTTGGTTACCCATGCAGACATTCGTAGTAGGTCTATTGGGAGATGTTATCCACAGTCGTACCAATACAGTTGAGCTCGCGTTCAGGTTATTATATAAATAAGTTAAATTTGAACATATTTTGAAGATTATTAATTTTTTAAGTTTAGCTTAAACTCGGTTTGATAAATTTATATGCACTTAAAAATTCAAGTTACTAGAGTTCATCTCAATTAAAAACTCATTTGAAATTGACTTGAAAGTTAATTACGTCAAGCTCAGTATATTTAACCTCATCAAGATTTTCAAACCAAACTTAAATAACTCTCTGCTCAGCTCGACTCGTCTTGTTTACAATCCTACCAATATTCCACTCAGGAGCAGATTTATTATGTTGCTAGAGGGCGCACAAGATTTTAACAAAATGTCACGCTTTGCCCCCCAGTTTACTTGCATGCCCCTTTAGTTTGCTTAGAGACCCTTTGTAAAATATACATACAGATTATATCTATTCTAGCTAAAAGCCTAAAAAATATTTGATTAGACCTCTCTGCAAAAAACTCAGACAAAGCTTTCTTTTTTTCTTTGTGCATGACCTTTCCCTTTTGTTCTTCCTTCCATTGTTCCCAACCTACACGAATCGATTGTGGCCAACGCTATTCGGCAATGATCATCAACAACAAGCAAGCTTAATCTAAAATATGTTATCAAACTACGTAAGTCTCTCTCTCTCTCTCTCTCTCTCTCTCTCTCTCTCACACACACACACACACACACACACACACAACTTTTTCTAGTTCTTCCATTGAATATCTCTCACAGATTAAGGTGTGAACCATGTGAATCCTATAAGAGAAATGAAGCCAAAAGAGGAGCCCTTTTTCATATTCTCTATGCAAATCATTTGTACCACTTTGAAACCTTAGTTTCATATTGAAGCCCCAATTTGGTAAGCAAGGTAAGTTGTTGGAATTTTGATTTTATTTTGGTGTCTTTGGTTTTCTTAAATTTGTATTTTTTTAATTCTAAATCCATTTTGCCCAAATTCCTGAATCAATGATAAACTTCTTGGAATTTAATTTGTTATATTCTTTGAATTTAAATCTATTTATTTGGTTAATTGATTAATTTGATTTTATACTGGTTGTGAAGAAAGAGAACTTATAATTAATTTTATTATGGTGGGGTGATATGGGGTTGTTCAAATTCATTATATTTGAATATGTTATCTTGGTGGTTGGGGGTTTTATAGATTCTTAGTGGATTATGTTTTTTTCTTTGTTATTTATTCTTGTGCCTTCTTCTTCTAAGATAAATGTTCTTTGTTCTTGCTTTATTCAAACATAATTTTGAAATACATGGTAGCTGTAAGTTTAATCAGTGTCAAACATTGTTCTTCTTCCAAGATACTTGGTTTCTGCTAGTTTAAATAGTTTTTGAAATAGCTGGTTGTGAGTCTTGTGACTTAGATTGGTTAATGTTATGTGTAGGTAATTTTTCTAACTGAAGCTAGTTTAAACAGTCATGAAGAGATATTTCAAAAGAAAATCAAAGGTAGAAATGTCACCTCCTCAAAATGGAGATGATAATTCTTCTTTCTCAAAACAAAGTCGCAATACTTCGATTGAAATCAACTTGTTGAATCTTCTTGCAGATCCAGGGCTACGGACTTAGATTATGGATTATGATCCTACTGATCGAGACCAAATCTATAGAGCATATCTACAAAGGGGTCCTTGTCAGCCTTATTGTCATTCTTTTCCACAGAAGAAATTTGGACAAAAAGAATGACGGTTTAATGAGGATTGGTATAGTGAATTTCCTATTTGGTTAGAGTACAATATGACAAAAGATGTTGCATTTTGCCTAGGTTGCTATATTTTCAAACCTAATAATAGAGATCAAGCGGGCAGGAAATTTTTTGTAGGTGATGATTTCTAAAATTGGAAGAAGAAAAATAAATTTGACATTCATGTGGGAGGCTCCAATAATGCTCATAATCAAGCTTCGAGTAAATGTCAAGACTTATTGAATCAAAAGCAACATGTTCAAACAATTTTTGTTAAACAATCAGATCAAGCTCTATTTGAATATCGAACACGATTGAATGCATCAGTTGATTGTGTTCAGTTTCTCCTAAAACAAGAACTTGCTTTTCGTGGTCACGATGAATCTGAAAATTCAAGTAGTCAAGGAAATTTTCTTGAACTTTTAAAGTTTATTGCATGTTGACTCAGAGTTGATCCCCATATTGATTTTGATGATAATCAAACCTTATGTTATTTTACTAATGCATTTACTTAGTGTGCAAATTAATAAAGTTTATAGTTTAGACTTAAAATTGATTTTAAGTCTAATACTTGTCAAAGTAAATGCACAACAAACTCAAGATCAAGCAATGAATTCCAAGAGCTATGCAATAAACCAAACAGAGTATTGACGTCTATTTTTACTTCAAACAAATGATCTGCATTCGAAGAGATTGAAGGTGTTCAAATAAGGCTTTCATCAAACATGTATAGACTCAATAAAATTGTATTGGACTCAAAATGATAGAAGACTTCATCAAATTGTGCTAAAGTCAGTTGAAGATGATTTGATTAGGAAGATATTGAAAATGGTCAAGAGAAGACTTCATCAAATGTGCAAAAGATCAAATTCAAGAAAGTGTGATTGAAAGTTGCTTAAGAAGGAAATTCACATTGATTGCCTAATCTCTACATAGAATCCAAGTGAAGAATTCTTCTAAGATATAAAGAATCAATGAAGACAATGTGTATGAAGAAATTTCATCAAAGTTACAAAAGCCTCATTGAAGTGATTTTAAAGAAGAAAGAAGAAAGAATAATTGCTAACAAAGAGAAGAAATCGGCAATGAAGTATTGTGAAGCTCTGCATAATAGAGAAAGCTTTGCATTGAAAGAGATTGTTCTACAATGAAAGAGGAAGCTTTGCAAACAAAGAAGAAGAGATCAAAGTCGATTTAAAGAAGCTTTGACAGTTTGGAAATCAAGAAGAAATGAATGCCAAATGAATGATTCAATCCAAATTGAATAGAAGTTATCTCTGATGAGTTAAAGAATTTTGATTGATCATCATACCCCAAAGAGAAGACTCCTTGAAGATTTCATATTATTACTGAGATGAACTGGATCATTGGAAGTCAGAAAGCAGATTTCTGGGCAATGAGCCGACTCATGGAAACGAAGAGTCACCTCATGAAGACAGACGCAAATGACTTGAAGACAAAATGTGCAATGAGCTGACTCATGGAAATGAGGAGCTGACTATTGAATATAAAGAATCGACTCATGTTGACTGAAGCAAAGTTTCTGTGCAAGAGCCGACTCATGGAATTGAAGAGTCGCCTCATGAAGGCAGAAGCAAAATAACGTGAAGACAAAATGATCAATGAGCCGAATCATTAACATGAAAAGTAGACTTATGAAGACAGTAGACAATATCTGGCAAATGCAGAACCAGAAGTGTCGACTCTTTAAGCCTAGAGTCGACCCCTGGGATAAAACGGCTAGTTTTTCTAACATTATAACGGACTGGACATGCATTAAATGAAACCCAACAACCTCCAATGGATGAAATCAATACAAGGGTTTATATATAAGATTCCAGCTGCATTTATAACAAAAAAAAGAGACAAGAAACAAGCATCTACTGACTGATTAATTGAAATTCCTGAACATTCCTCTTGTCTTCACTTTGTGAGCTTTAATTGTATAATAGACTCTTGCTAGAGAGTTTGTGAGTTACTTGTATATCTTTATACACATATAAGTAAGAGTTTGAGAGTTCTCTTGAGAAAGAAAAACTCTTGTAAGTTTGAGTGGAGTTTAGACAAAACCACTTGGTGGCTGAAGAACTTGGGTAGAAGTTCTTGTGTATAGTGAGCTAAGCACTTGGTCAATCAGCATCCATTTGTAATTAGAGATTACATAGTGGAGGAAGACTTCAAGGGGATCTTGGGGTGAGAACGTAAACCATGGATTGTGGTTGAACCTTGATAAATCTTTATGTTCTTTTTATTACTCTGTTTTCTTTTTCTCTGCTGATTACATTGCATTACAAATATATTGATTACTGTTACATTGTTTAGATTAATTTTAATTAATCTTAATTCACATTAATCTTTGAAAAACTCATTTCACCCCCCTCTTGGGTTGCCTTTTGGGCCAACATTGCGGACCACAATCAAGAAGTCAAGTCAGTTATATTGAACAATGCTCCGCAAAACCTAAAGTTGACAGCCCTTGATATTCAAGAAGATATTGTAAGTGTAGCTGCATTTGAAATGATTAATGTGATTATTAGAGATCTTGGAGACAAAATTTTTTCTGTTTTGATTGACGAAGCCCGTGATGTATCATCCCATAAGCAAATGGCAATTGCAATACGGTATGTGGATAGAAAAAGGGCATGTGTGTCGCGCCCAGGTTTTTAGGTGTCCAAGGTCCTTTTGGTTTGGAGACAAAAAGCACGGAACTCTGTCACTAGAACTCATTCTCTTAGAAGGACAAGTGCAACTAGGTTTGAAAATTGGTTTGACTAAGGGCTTTTCAGAAAAATAGGAGTCGCCACCTAACTTGATTAAGATGAGTTAGGGCACTTAAAACTAAGTGTTAATCCGAAGACTAAACTTAGGGTTTTTGGAAAAGGTTTTGAAAACTTCCTCAAGAGAGGGTTTTTAAGAAAATAGGTTGTTTGGAAACCTTTAGAAAGATTTAAGCCCTTTTGGAAAATAACTCTATTTTGGTCATTTGAAAACAGAAATTTATGGTTCGGGGGTTGGTTACGTGTAGGGAAGATATCCTAAGATCATCACCCTACCCCGCCCTTTCGGTACCTACATGTCTAATTACCCTTTGTTCACTCACTAGAATAACTGGTTACCATTGTCCACTTAATATCCACTTTAGAAAAACGAAGTTTAGTCATCACTTTTCGGATGGATGATGCATGATGCAAGTTTTTGGAAGAAGTTTGAAAGTAATGGGGGTTGTGAAAGAGTTTGGAATAGAAACTTTGAATTGATTGAAATTTTTAAAAAAGGGATTGGAGTTAAAATAAAAGTTATGACTGCACCATTTTAAGTTGCCTATGTATCTCATTTGGCGAGAATCATGTCATTTGTAGTTCGGGCAAGAGCCCGATAGAAAATAGGCTCATTAGGGCCTTTGGAAGGTTTGAAGATACTTTGGGGTCTTTGAAAAAGTTTATGACACTTTGAGGTCTTTGGAAAAGTTTAAGACACTTGGAGGTTTTTGGAAAAGTTTAAGACACTTTGAAAATTGAAGACTCTTTGTGGTCTTAAAAGTTTTGACTTGAAATTGGATGGTGGTGTGTTTTGAAAATGTTTTTGGATCAACTTGAGGGAGTTTTGGAAAAAATGCTTGGACATGACTCAAAAGAACTTGAAAGTATTTTTTGAAGTCTTGTTTTGAAAACCTTGGAGGAATGTTTTTATAAAGTTTTGATGAATTAGTTTTAGAAAGTAGTTTTTGGAAATGGCTAAGGGTTTGGAATCCTAATATGGACAACCTTAGAGGTTGTTCTTGAAATGTCACCTTCCTTTGGGGTCCTTAACCATAAGAGGGCTAGAGATGCCTTAGGTTTGTGATCTTTTGAAAATGTTTTTGGAAACATCTTGGAGTTGGTTTTTGAAACCTCAAGAGGGTTGAAGGTTTTGGAAAAAGTGGGTAATGAGTATAGTTTAAAATTGGAGGATCATTCAAAAAGGATTCATGAATTGGAACTTTGAAGCATATTAACCTAGATGGGGTTAGCCTATGGTTAGGGATGACCTAAAGTTAAGTTGGACTAGGGTTGACTAACTAGAGTAGGGGTCACCTAAGGTTAAGATGACTTAGGATTAACTAACTAGAGTTAAATTAACCTAAGGTGAGTGAGCTAGGGTCAAGTTAACTTAGAGTTGGATAACTAAGGTCAAGTTAACCTAGGATTGGACAATTAGGGTTAAGTTAACCTAGGGTTGGTCAACTGGGGTCAAGTTAACCTAAGGTTGGTCAACTGGGGTCAAGTTAACCTAGGGTTGGACAACTGGGGTCAAGTTAACCTAGGGTTGGACAACTGGGGTCAAGTTAACCTAAGGTTGGATAACTAGGGTCAAGTTAAACTAGGGTTGGACAACTAGGGTCAAGTTAACCTAGGGTTGGACAACTAGGGTCAAGTTAACCTAGGGTTGGATAACTAGGGTCAAGTTAACCTAGGTTAGACAACTAGGGCCAAGTTAACCTAGGGTTGGATTGGAAAATGGTTTTGAAAGTTGGTTTAATGCACTTTTGGAAAGGGTTTTGAAAAACAACTTATGTTATGCAAAGGACTTTGGTTGACAACCCTTTTGAAGATCATTTCCATGAAAATTTTAACTCTAGTCAAGAGTATGGTTTATATGGTTGTTGATTGGAGACCATTCCAAGAAAGGTTTCGTCATAGCCATTATAACCATAATCTTGACAAGAGTGTAAGGGGTCTAAAAATCAACATGGTAATGACAACTTTTTAAGGCACCATTTTTAATACAAAGATGGAGAGAATGCATTTTTGAAAATCATTTTTGGAGAGAGTTTTGAAAACCATTTTTGTAGGAGGTCATTCCATCAAGAGAGGGTTCTTATGGTCAAATAAAAGGAAAACCACTCGAGAGAGGGTTCCATGGAGCCATTCCAACCACTACACTTAAAAGAATGAAAATCTTGAAAATTAGAGAATTGGAAAGCAACCCTTATGCAAGTTAAAATGTCATGATGCCAAGGTGAGAGTTAAGGGGTTAGAAGGAGATTTTCTAAGGCATGATTTCTAAGGTCCCATCCTAACCTTCAAGGAGCCAACTCTTGGAACAATTTTTGAAAGAAATATAGAGCTTGGAAATGACATGGAGTTTAAGAGTAATGTAAGCATTATAGAACATGACAATAAGCATAAAAATAAAGCCAAGCACACAAGACACGATCAAAATAGTAATATGCAAGGGGTCATGATCACATACAAGGCTTTTAGGCTACACCACATAAACAAGGGGCTTCTAGGCCATACCATCTCAAAGTAGGCTAGTGAGAGGTCCCCCTACACGGTGGCTCTCACTTGCTTTCCTCTAGGCATGATCTAAGAGTCCTCTTGACTCAAGCATGCAAGAATAGGGGGTTGTAGATGGGGATTAAAATAGAGAATAGCCTAAGTAGGCTAGGAGGGAGAAGAGAAGAGTGGGGGAAGACACAAATGTAAAAGGGATACCACCTTTTGCTTTCAACACACTTGTAGTCTTCAATTGATGTTTTAATTGGAGCTTGAATGACTTCAAGAGGGCTTGAGGGGCTGGAATGGAGTGTGTAATGGTGTATAAGGCCTTATAGGTGAAGTGTATAGGCTTGAGGGAGGTAGAATCTAGCCTAAGTGTTGGAGGGGTGGAATATATGTAAGGATTTGAGATTCTGGAGCAGTTTCAGCAGAGCTTCGCATCAATTTCAGACCTGGAATATGCAAAGGGGTGGTCTGGTGTTTATAGGCATTCTGGAATAGGCCTGGCGCATGTGCTACATGCGCTTGACCAAAATTTGACCTGGCGCATGTAGGACATGCGCAGGTACTATTTCATTCCCAGAATGACACGTGGCACCATGTGTACTGGTTAAATCTCGACTGTTGATCGAAAGTTGGTCGATTTGATTAAAATTTGAGTGTATATAGTGTCGCGCCCAGATTTTTCGCACTCGAAGAATATACACACAAGCGGGAAAAATACTGTACTCTCTTGTTATAACTCACCCTCCTAGAAGAATGAGTGCGACTAGGTTTGAATTGAAAATTGGTTTGAATAAAGGGCTTTTAGGAAAAGATTTGGAGTCGCCACCTAACTTGATTAAGGTGAGTTAGGTTACCTAAAAACTAAGAATAATCCGAAGACTACACTTAGGGTTTTTGAAAACGATTTTGAAAATATCTCCCCAAGAAAGGGTTTTTAAGAAAACAGTTTGTTTGGCAACCTTTGGAAAACATTTAGCCCTTTTTGAAAAATAACTCCTTTTTGGTCTTTGAAATCAATGATTTAGGTTCAGAGGTTGGTTACGTGTAGGGAAGACGCACTAAGCCATCACCCTACCCCGCCCTTTCGGTACCTACATGTCAATCTACCCTAGATTCACCTATGAGAATCTTTAACTAACTAATGTTCAATCCTATCCACTTTGAAAAACAATGTTTGAAAAGAAACTAACATGATGCATGATATGCAAGTGCGATAGAAGAGGGTTGATTTAGAAATAGATTTGAAAAGAATTTGATTTGATTTGAAAAGAGATTTGAAGAGATAGAATTGAAATTGGAAAGTTTTAGAAATTTAAAATAAAGATTTGAAAATAGATTTTTGGAATTGAAAACTTGAGATAGATATGGAATTGGAGATTTGAAAAAGATTGTAAAATTTGAGATTTGGAAAATGTGGAGGAATTTGAAATTTGAAAGAAGTTGTGACCGCACCCATGAGGGTTGCCTACGTATCCTTTTGGATGAATCAGGTCAGTCGTAGCTCAGACAAGAGTCCGATTAAAAATAGAAGAGTTGATTAGGAAAAGAGATTGAATTGGAAATTGGATGGGAAGATCGAAAGATTGAACTTTGATTGGAAGATTTGAAAAGACTTGACTTTGGAAAACTTGGTTTTAGGAAACCTAGAAAGACTTGAGACTTAGAAAAGAAGGCTTGGATTTGACTTGGAAAGAGTTTAGAGAAGAATTGACTTGAATATTGGACTTGGAAGATTAGGAAAGCTTGGATTTAGGAAGGGCTCAGATTAGAAAAATTTCGAAATAGGAAAGTTTTGAATTAGGATAGTTTTGGAATTAGGAAAGTTTTAACTTAGAAAAGTTTTGAATTTGGAATGTTTCGAATTTGGAATGTTTCAACTTAGGAAAGTTTTGGAATTAGAAAAGTTTCAACTTAGGAAAGTTTTGAATTAAGAAAATTTTTGGAATTTGGAATGTTTTGAAATAGGGAAGTTTTGAAAGTTGGAAAGTTTAGAGAACAAGAAAGTTTTGAAAATATGAAAGTTTTGAGTTTAGAAAGTTTTGAATTTTGGAAAGATTTGAAATTTAGAAAGTTTAAGATTTAGAAAGTTTGGAAGTTTAGAAAATTTTAACTTAAGAAAGTTTTGAATTTAGAAAGTTTTGAATTTAGAAAGATTTAAAATTTAGAAAGTTTAAGATTTAGAAAGTTTTAGAATTTTAGAAAATCTTGAGATTAGGAAAGGTTTGAATTTAGGAAAGGTTTGAAAACTTAGATTTGGAAAGTTAAGATTTGAAAAGGGGTAGAATTAGGAAAGATGTGGGAGTTGAGTTTTAAAATGTAGGAAAGATTTTTATGTTCAAGTTTTGGAAACTTAGGATTTAGGAAAGTAAAAGATTAGGAAGGATTTGAATTAGGAAAGATTTAGACTAGGAAGGGATTGGATTTTGTTTCTAAAAGAAAAAGTTTGATTTTGGTTCCAAAAATGGAGGATTGGATCTAGTTTCCTAAACGGGAAGATTGAATTTGGTTTTCTAAAGGAAAGATGGGATTTGGTTTCCTAAAAGGAAGATAGGATTTGGCAAGGATTTGAAAAGAGAGGTTTTAGAAACCCTAGATTTGGAGAACTATAGTTTTGACATAGAAAAGAGGTTTTTAGAAACCTAATTTTGACGTAGAAAACGGGAGTTTTTGGAGACCTAAGTTTGGGGCAAGATTGAAAATTATGCTTTTGGAAAGAAAATTAAGGTTTCCTAATTGTGGGTTCTAGGGCTTGACTTGGGCTTTAAGAAAAGAGTCTTTGGAAAGTACGTTTTTTGGAAACAAGTTTTTGGAAAGAAATCCTAGAGAGGAGTTTCTAGAGGGAAGATTTTGGAAAAAGAGTTTTTAGAAAGATTGTTGGAGAGAGTTTTTAGGAAAGTGAATTTAGGGAGTATTTTTAAAAAGTGAATTTTGAGGAGAGAGAGTTTTTGGAAAGAGATCCTAGTGAAGAGTTTTTTTAGAAAGAGATTTAGGAAGAGGTTTTTCTAAGAAGGAAACCTAGGGAACGTTCTTGGAAAGTGAACTTTGAAGAGAGCGTTTTGGAAAGGAGTTTAAAAAGAGAAGTTTTGGAAGATGGATTTTTGGAGGGAGTTTTTGAAAACAACTTTGGAAAGAAGAGTTTTTGGGAAGCATGTTGAAAAAGAGGGTTTTATAAAGAAAGACTTTTGAAAAGAGAGTTTTTAGAAGGTGTAAAAACATCTTACTTTCCTAAAGCAATTCTAACCATAAGAGGGCTAGAACCACTTTAGGAAAGCGGTTTTAAAAACAACAAGATTTGAAAATATGAACCATATTGGTCACTTTGAATGTAACACTTTCCTAAAGCAACCCTAGCCATGGAAAAGCTAGAATCACCCTAGGATTATGATTTTGAAAACATGTTTTGAAAAAGGAGATTTTGATACAATTTTGAAAACAAGTTTAATGCAAGATTTGAAAACGAGTTTGAAAACGGTTTTTGGAAGATGCAAGATCATGATATGCACAATGCAAATTTGGGATCGTGAACATACAAGATTAAGGCTTCACCACATAATCAAGGGGGCTGAACCCACGTGGTCTCCGGTTAGCCAAAAGGAAAGCCCCCGACATGGTGACCCTCCAATAGTCTAATCCTACACATGGATCGGGAGTCCCCTTGTTTCAAGCATGCAAAGAAAGGGGGGAAAAGAGATAGAGGATTAAAATAGTGAAAACCCAAGTGGGTTAGGAGAGAGAAGAGAGAGGGGGAAGTGCGGAAATTTAAAGAGAAAGCCTACCGTATGTCTTATTTATTTTGCACGCCTTGCTTATCTTCGATCTTCGTCTTAATCTTCATCTTCAATCCTCAAGAGTTATCTTCAATCTTCAAACTTCAGATTGCAGCTCTTCAAGTCTTCAAAGGAAGGTTGGAGGCTAGTGTATAAGTGTATGGGGGTGTGTATGAGTGTATAGAAGACTAGGGTTTAGTGTATGGTGGCTAGGGTTTGGAAAACCTAAGGAAGCTAGGGTTTAGGGAGTGTTCGAACTCTGTATATTGAATATTGGTGTTTTTAAACTGAGTTTGCAGACTTCTTTCACGCTGGAAGAGACTCTGTATTTATAGAGAGAGGAATGCACTGGCACCTGTTGTAGTGGCGCCGGGCCAAACATTACACTGGCGCCAGGCCATTTTTTTGGCTTGGCGCCCCTAGCGCTACTACTAGTGGAGCCAGCCATTTAGGAAATATTTAAGGTTGGCAAGCAACGTATCTTTGACTAGATTTGGGCACCTGTACTAGTGACTACCATGCAATTTTTAGCTTGACTTCACTAAGAGCGACTCTGGAAAGTCCGGGAATGATTTAAAGGACCGGGAATGGCCCGGAAGGTTGGAAAAGAGCAGGAGCACTTAGAATAGTGTCATGGAGATATTTGACTCGAAAAATGAGAATAAGATGTGGCAAAAGGGTTGACTGGGCCTTTAGAGGCAAAACAGTCAATCGGATCGGGAAGCTGCCGGGACGGACTCAGAATGTCCTGAAAGAAGACTCAAGATTTGGAAACATTATTCAGAATGTTCCCAAAGGTTTTTGATTTAATACCTAGAGCCGGTGTGGTCGAAAAAGGCGACCGGCCCACCAGGGGCAAAACAGTCATTTCGCACCGGGTTGACCGGAACTGACTTGAAATGATCCGGAAAGATAAAGGAAGGTTGAGAATACTATAAGAAGCAATCACAGGAAGTTACCGGTTTGATACCCAGAGCCAGTGTGGTCGGAAAAGGAGACCGGCCCACCAGGGGCAAAACGGTCATTTTGTACCGGGTTTGTCGGAATTGACTCGGAATGGTCCGGAAAGATAAAGGAAGGTCGGGAATACTATAAGAAGCATTCTCAGGAGGTTACCGGTTTGATACCAAGAGCCGGTGTGGTCCCCGGGGCGTTCGGATGCCTAGGGACAAAACGGTCATTTAGCTTCAAGTGGGCTCTACGGGCCCGGGAAGCGACTGGTGGACTAAATTCAAGTTAAAAAGGCGGGCTTAGAGTCTAAATATGCATGTGATGTGTGAAAGTGAGCTTGGTCAGCTCAGAGATTGCCGAGCGGGCAAAAATGGGTGCTTACATGTAGCATACGATCCATCACCGGGAAGGTTCATCCAAACTTTGCCTCGATAATTGCGCCAACCGAGAAGGTTTCGAGAGAAACGGTTCCACCACGGTGTTCTCTTGGGGTTTCTCATGAACTTTCATGCTTTCAAAAAGTTTAAATTATGTTCGGAAGTGTGGGATATCATCTTAGGAAGTGTGCAAAAAAGGACATCTTTGCGGAGCGTTTGTGATACACTTCAAAGGTGTTTGAAAGTAGCTGTTTTCAAATTGCATGATCAAGGTCTTCGGGAAGCGAACTTTTCAATCGGATCGTACCGATGGAAAGTATTCTGGAAATACTTTCGGGAATTCCCAGATTTACGCATTTGTCGTGCCCCAGTTTTTGGGTGTCTAATGTCCTTTCGGCTCGGAGACCCTAAAGCACGAAACTCTGTCACTAGAACTCGTCCTCCTAGAAGGACAAGTGCGACTAGGTTTGAAAATTGATTCGACTAAGGGCTTTTTAGAAAAATAGGAGTCGCCACCTAACTTGATTAAGGTGAGTTAGGGCACCTAAAACTAAGTGTTAATCCGAAGATTAAACTTAGGAATTTTTAGAAAAGATTTTGAAAACTCCCTCATGAGAGGGTTTTTAAGAAAATAGGTTGTTTGGCAACCTTTGGAAAGATTTAAGCCCTTTTAGAAAATAACTTCATTTTGGTCATTTGAAAATAGAAATCCATAATTTTGACAAGAGTGTAAAGGGTCCAAAAAAAAATCAACATGGTGATGATAACTTTTTAAGGCACCATTTTTAATGCAAAGATGGAGAGAAGGCATTTTTGAAAATCATCTTTAGAGAAGGATTTTGAAAACCATTTTTTAAGGGAATCATTCTATCAAGAGAGGGTTCATATGGCCAAACAAAAGGGAGGCCACTCAAGAGAGGGTTCCATGGGGCCATTCTAACCACTATACTTGAGAGAATGGAAATCTTAAAAATTGGAGAATTAGAAAGCAACCCTTATGCAAGTTAAAATATCATGATGCCAAAGTAGGAGTTAGGGGGTTAGTAGGGGATTTTCTAAGGCATGATTTCTAAGGTTTCATCCTAAACTTCAAGGAGCCAACTTTTGAAACAATTTTTGAAAGAAATATAAAGCTTGGAAATGGCATGAAAATAAGAGCAATGTGAGCATTGTAGAACATGACAATAAGCATAGGATGAAGCCAAGCATATAAAACATGATCAAAATAGTAATATGCAATGGGTCATGATTACATACAAGGTTTTTAGGCTACACCACATAAACAAGGGGCTCCTAGGCCATACCATCTTAAAGTAGGCTAGTGAGAGATCCCCCTACACGGTGGCTCTCACTTGCTTTCCTTTAGGCATGATCTAAGAGCCCTCTCGGCTCAAGTATGCAAGAAAGACGGGTTGAAGATGGGGATTAAAATAGAGAATAGCCTAAGTAGGCTAGGAGGGGGAAGAAAAGAGTGGGGAAAAACACAAATGTAAAAGGAATACCACCTTTTGCCTTCAACATACTTGTAGTTTTCAATGGATGTTTTGATTGGAGCTTGAATGACTTCAAGAAGGCTTAAGGGACTGGAATGGAGTGTGTAATGGTGTATAAGGCCTTGTAGGTGAAGTGTATGGGCTTAAGAGGGGTATAATCTAGCCTAAGTGTTGGAGGGGTGGAATATATGTAAGGATTCGAGGTTCTGGAGTGATTTCAGTAGGGCTTCGCATCAATTTCGGAAGTGGAATATGCAAAGGGGGAGGCCTCTATTTATAGATAAAACTTTCGGACACTGGCACATGTAGGACATGCGCATGTGTAAAATTTACACAGGCGCATGTGCTTCATGCGCGGGTACTATTCCACTGGTAGAACGCCACGTGGCACCCATTGTACTGACTCAATCTCGATTGTTGATCAAAATTTGGTCGACCTGATCAAAATTTGGGCGCATGTAGCATACGCTCCGCCACCGGGAAGGTTCGTTTAAACTTTGCCTCTATAATTGAGCCAACCGGGAAGGTTTCGGGGGAATCGGTTGCACCCACGATGTTCTCCTAGGGTTTCTCGTGAACTTTCATGTTTTTGAAAAGTTTGAATTGTGTTCGGAAGCGTGGGATATCGTCTCGAGAAGCGTGCATAAAAGGACATCTTTGCGGAGCATTTGTGATACGCTCCGTGGGTGTTCGAAAGTGGCCGTTTTCGTGTTGTGTGATCGAGGCCTTCGGGAAGCGATCCTTTAAATCGAACCATACCATGGCAAGTACTCTGGAAATACTTTTAAGAATTCCCAGATTTACACATTTCTCAAGTCGTTTGACGATGCGTTTTAATCAGGGAATTGGGAAAAAAGTCAACCTTGGTGGAGCGTCTGCGAGACGCTCCAGGGGTTGTCGAAAATAGCAGTGTTTGAGCCATACGATGAAGGGCTTCGGGAGGCGATTTATCAGATCGAGTCGTATCGATGGAAAGATCTATGAACGAGTTTTCGAGAATTTTCTGATTTACGCATTTGTCAAGTCAGTTGACGGTGCGTTATAACCAATGAATCGAGAGAAAAGACAATCTAGGCAGAGCATCTGCGAGATGCTCCAGGCGACTTTTATTGATTCATGAGCGTTTAATGTCGTACGGTCCTCCTCAGGTTAAACACCGGTGTATGGTGAAACCCTTTGCTCGAAATCGCAGGCTCGGTGCTGTTTCGGGGCATATTTGGATAGCCAGGGGCAAAATGGTCATTTTGGCCAAGATTGGCTGGAAATGGTCAGGAATGGTTTGGTGTGTTGTGTTAAGCGTGTAGGGTTGTTCAGGGATGGTTTTGGGAGAGTCTTTTACCGTTCTGCGGGGTTTGTGCAGTGTTGAGGTGTTCGAGGCAAAAAGGTCATTTTGACTAGAGCGAGCCGAAATAGGACCGGATTCGGACCAAATGGCGTGTGGGGGATGCCTAATGGTTTAACAACATTTTGAAAAGATGGACTTATCGTTTTGAGAGATTTTGATTTCTCAAAACATGCCTGGAGGCCCAAGGGGTAGGCTTGGTCATTTTTCACCGAGTCGGGCTAGCAGGCGCTAGTGTTGACTTAGGTGTTGGTTCCCGAGACCGCTTGGTCTCGAAAAACTACCTGTACGATGTTAGTCTCTAAGAACGCCTGGTCTTAGAAAACTACTTGTAGGGGTGGTGTTGGTTCTTAAGAACGCCCGGTCCCAGAAAGCTACCTCGAAGGGTGGTGTTGGTATTTGAAAACGCCTGGTCTCGGAGAACTACCAAATGACGGACATTCTACATTGGCGGGCTAGCGGGCGCTAGAAATGAACCGTCTGAAATTTGATGAGGTGTTGGTCCCCGAGATCGCCCGATCCCAGGAAGCTACCTGGATGGCGTTGGTTTCCGAAACTATCCGGTCCGGAAAGCTGCCTGGAGTAATGGTGCTTATGGCTCCAGCGGGTCCTTGTGGACCCGAGGAGCGACCAATTGGTTGGATTGGAGATTGTAGGACTCATCTTAAACCTGCATGTGTTTTGATGTTGGAAACCGAACCCGATTAGGCCGGAGATTATTGAGCGGGCAAAAATAGGATGCTTACAGCATTTCTCAAGTCGTTTGACGGTGTGTCTTGATTAGGGAATCGAAGAAAAAGTCAACATTGGTGGAACGTTTGCGAGATGCTTCAGGGGTTGCTGAAAGTTGTAGTTTTTGCACCGTACGATGGAGGGCTTCAGGAAGCGATATATCCGATCGAGCTGTATCGATGGAAAGATCTATGAACAAGCTGTCGATAATTCTCTGATTTACACATTTCTCAAGTCAGTTGACGGTGCGTTATAACTAGGAAATCGGGAGAAAAGACAATTTAGGCGGAGCGTCTGCGAGATGCTCCAGTGAACTTTTATCGAGTCGTGAGCGTTTAATGTCGTAGGGTCCTTCTCGAGTTAAACACTGGTGTATGGTGAAGCCCTTTGCTCAAAATCCCAGGACCGGTGCTGTTTCGGGACATGTTTGGGTTGCTAGGGGTAAAACGGTCATTTTGGCCAGGATTGGCTGGAAATGGTTAGGAATGATTTGGTGTGTTGTGTTAAGCGTGTAGGGTTGTTCAGGGATGTTTTTGGGAGAGTCTTTTACTGCTCGGCGAGGTTTGTCCGGTGTTGAGGCGTTTAGGGGCAAAAATGTCATTTTGATCGGAGTAAGCCGGAATGGGACCGGAATTGGACTGAATGGCATGCGGGGAATGCCTAACAGTTTAGTAACATTTTGGAAAGGTGGACTTATTGTTTTGAGGGATTTTGAACTTTCCCAAAACGCGCCTGGAGGTCCAAGGGGCAGGTTTGGTCATTTTTCACCGAGTCGGGCTAGCAGGCGTTGGTGTTAACCTAGGTGTTGGTTCTCGAGACCTCCCGGTCTCGGAAAACTACCTGTGCGGTGTTGGTCTTTAAGAACACCCGGTTTTAAAGCGCTACCTGTAGGGGTGGTGTTGGTTCTTGAGAACGCCTGGTCCAAGAAAGTTACCTGGAAGGGTGGTGTTGGTCTCTAAGAACGCCTGGTCTCGGAGAACTACCAAATGATGGACATTCTATATTGGCGGGCTAGCGGGCGCCAGAAGTGAACCATTTGGAATTTGATGAGGTGTTGGTCCTCGAGATCGCCCCATCCCGGGAAGTTACTTGGATGGCATTAGTTTCCAGGACTACCTGGTCTGGAAAACTACCTGGAATAACGGTGCTTATGGCTCCAACGGGTCCTTGTGGGCCTGAGAAGCGACCAATTGGTTAGATTAGAGATTGAATGGCTCGTCTTGAGCTTGCATGTGCTAAGGTGTTTGAAAACTGGACCCAGTCGAGCCGGAGAGTGCCGAGTGGGCAAAAATGGGGTGCTTACAATGTGATTGAGCGCATTTTAGGTATTGAACATGTTTCTAATACCAGTGCACTCTCACTCAAGAAGGTTGTGGAAGATCTATTTTGTAGACATGGATTGAGTATTTCCATATTGCGTGGGCAAGGTTACGATGGAGCTAGTCATATGCAAGGTGAGTTAAACGGTCTTAAAACACTTATGCTGAATGAAAGTCCATGTGCATATTACGTTCACTGCTTTGCTCATCAATTACAATTAGCTCTTGTGGTGGTGGCACTCTTTAATTTGGTTAGCAATGTGGTGAAAGTTGTTAAAGCTTCGTGTAAACATCGAGATATTCTTAGGGAGAAACAAGTTGCAAAAGTTATTGAGGCACTTAATAAAGGACAATTTTCAAATGGGCAAGGCATAAATCAGGAAACCAATCTCAAATGGCTGGGTGATACACGTTAGGGCTCACATTATAGTACTTTGAGTAGCTTGATTGATATGTTCTTAGTGGTAATTGATGTGCTTGAAATGATTTCAAAGGATGGTTCAAATTCAGAACAAAGAGCAGAAACACGTCTTATTGCATTCCATTCAATTTTTTGAATTTGTATTCAATCTTCATTTGATGAGAACAATCCTAGGAATTACAAGTGAGTCATCACTGGCATGACAAAGAAAAGATCAAGATATTTTGAATGCTATGACTTTAGCTCAAGTGTCCAAAAAGAGACTCCAAAAAATGAGGGAGAGTGAGTGGAGTTATTTATTTGATGAAGTTTCATACTTTTGTGAAAAACATAGAATTGATCTTCTCAAAATGGATGATATGTTTACAACTCGAGGGTGAAGGAGTAAAGCTCAAGAAATGGTAAACTTACATCACTATTGAGTTGAGTTACTTTACACAATCATACATATACAACTTCAAGAACTAAATGCTCATTTTACTGAGTCCAACACTGAGTTACTTCTTTATGTGGCATGTTTGAGTCCATCTTACTCATTCTCTAAGTTTGACTAAAAAAACTAATAACTCTCGCTGAATTGTATCCTAAAGAGGTTTTTTCAGTAGAACTTTTGGTACTTCATGATCAGTTTGATACTTATGTTATTGATATGCGGTCTAGTAGTGACTTCTCAATGTTGAATAAAATTAGTGATCTTGCTAAAAAAAAAATGGTGAAGACTAAAAGGGACAAGGTTTATCCATTAGTTTACTTGCTTTTGACTTTAGCATTAATCTTGCCGGTTGTAATTGCTATAGTTGAGAGGGCATTTTCAGCTATGAATATTGTGAAGAATCGATTGCACAACCAAATGGGTGATCAATGGATAAAAAATAGTTGATTGTATACATAGAGAGAGACATATTTGAATGCATTGATAATGATACTATCATTCAAAACTTCCAAACGATTAAAACTCGTCGGAGTCAATTGTAAAAGGATACATTAGAAACTTTATCAATGAATATATAGGATTTTGTGTTTATTCTTAGTTGAAAATGTTTATGTTTGCTTTTATTGTCATTGATTACAAAATTTTTTTAAGGTTATGATTAAAGAGTCCCCTCTAGATGAAGTTTCTGACTCCGTCATTGACCCATTGTTGGACAATCACCCTAGTGGGGGTAACATCTAACAAACACCCTAGTGGGGTGACATATGGCATGCCACTTCTTTGTTGTAACGGGCAACCAAGAAAAAAGTTCAATAATCAGGTAGTACGAAGTTTTTCCTTACTCACACCTATCAAATTTTGCCACGTGTTACTTAAAGTCATTAAAAGTTTCTCTATTAATAATAAATTTATGTTGTAATAAAAGAATAAAACACTACATGACACAATTTAATAAAGATAAGGAGAGAGTCCTAACTATTGCACTTTTTTCAGCAACCGGAGCTTGAATGAGAATTCTGCAACTCTTCTAGGGCATTTCACTTCTTGCCATTATGCAATTTTTTCTGTTGATATAACTGTTGATGAGGATTGCCTGCGGAAGCTTTGATGAGAATTCTGCACTCTTTTGAGCCCCCCCAAAAAAAAGCAATTATTTTTTGCTAGAACACAAAATAAAGGTAATTTGAGCCTCAGAAAGATGAATTTAAATAAAGGTGAGACAATAATTAATAGGCTGGAGAATTGACATTTCATTAATCAACTTCTTTATGAATGAGTTGCAGAATAGATCACGTAAGAAATATATTGTTCTATAGAAACAAACAATAGGCTGAAATGATAAACAGACTCTAATTCTATAATCTCTTGGCTAGAACCACAATGTTAAAAGAGAGCCGAAATCTCATAACCATTGCCAAAAGTTTACAATTACGAAAGAATTCTATCAGTTCAATTCATCGACAAAAATTGTGACTTGGGGCGAATATGACTGGTGAGATGCTCATGAGCAGCTGGTATGTTAATACAATTGCAGGGGAAGTTGCTCCTGTAATTTTGCATTGACCTCCAGTTATATCGTCATACCAGGAGCTCTGGAAGATTCACAAATTTACTTTGTGATATTACAGGCCAGCTCATTTCTTTTCTTTGCTAATTGCTGTGATGCTGTCAGCTGCTCTCCGGCCCTGCCTGCATCTGAAAGTCAACCATGAGTTCGAATTTTCAATTCTTTCGCCTGCTGTTCTGTATCAAACTTAACGTTTGCTTGGAATATTAGATTTAGCAAATTTGATATTTTCTATTCCAGAGGACAAACTTGCTCTAATTTCAAGCCCAAGGCATATGCTAAGGACCAGACGGAGCAGCAATTCTATTTGTACTCCCCAGTACAATAATTTGTGTTCTTTTCCCTTTATTGTCTCATAGTTTCGCCTTACACCATTTTAGATAGACTATTGATATTCGCTAAGGAATTAGGCAGCAAATCTGCCCAACATTGGGCTAATTTATGTTATTTCTGTTGGACCCGTCTTCTCTTATTCTTAATGTACTCTCTCTGTTGAAGTATTAACAAAATCAATGTTGTCATATTAGACTACACCAATGAAGATAAAAAATGTTCAACTACCTTATGAAAGAATATATAAGCACTTTCAAGCAACCTAGTATGGGCAAGTAGTGAAAGAATCACCTGTACCTTTCGTCTAGGATGATGGCATGGCTTCTCATTACCTGGAAGAGCCAAAAAAGAAAAGAGAGGGAGGGAAATTAGAGAAAGCAAAAGAGGCTGCAGCAACTAAAAAAGGGAACTGTAATCAAGCTTCCAAAACCTGATAAAACTAAGAGCTCACAAAAGTAGAAGTGGAATAGCAAACAAAGTGGTATGAAAAAGTTTATTGATGAAAAGACAATGAAAATGTTGTTCATCTTGATGACATTCAACTTGGAAGGCTAAAAATATGCAACATTCACACACGATACGATAGAATCAAACATTGTTGGTTACCGTATTCCAAAAACAATAAGAGGCATGAATTCTTTCTCATTTCACGAGCTGGAATCTTCCCTTGCATCATGTGCGCCCCAAAATTTTTTTATCTAATTATCCGAGAAACCCTAGAGAAGTAACAATAGGATTTTCTGCACTGACATTAACCAAGCTACCCACAAGAACTTTAAAGTACTTCATCTCTGACGATGATGTGCAGGCAGAACAGAGCCAATTGGGACTTGGAAAATGGCTCACATCAACCCGTAATTGAAACATTCTTTCCAAATATCTCTTTTTTATTCTTTGTTTTTTTCCTTAAAAAAAATTTCCTTTCTTGCTAAATGCCATTACTAACTGCTTGCAAGGTTTTACCCTATTTTACGTTCAAAATTTAATTTTAATACATGTCTGTCAATTGCACCTTTACTCATGTTCTCAACTCGAGTGAGATGAGATCCTTGTGTAACCATTTATGAGTTTCATGAAAACATTTCAATACAAATGGCAGCGTACAAATTTTTTGGCTACTAACCCCCATTCTTTGTAACAACCAAGTTTCCCCAAACAGAAGCAATTTCTTGTAACCACTGATGTGTTACTAACCCTCTGTTCCCTTTATAGATATTACCATGGTAAATAATGGGCTGTCCTCCAACAGTATATATATTGTCCAAATGGTTCTCCTGTTGAGAATGCACAACTAATATCATCTTGGAAAGGCTTCAGCATGACTAGATATCATTTGCAATCATCAACCATAACCATGACCAGCAAGTACACAACTCAATATCCAAATTTGCAGTTTTCAGTAGTCAACACAAACCACCCCCCCCCCCCCCCCCCCCCCCCCCCCCCCCCCCCCCCCTCTCAAAAAATAAAAAATAAAACACAAAAAAAATTTCTGGCAGGGCCACCAATGGGAAAAAGAGGATGGATAGAACAATTGTCATGGCTATGCTTAGAAAATGAAAATCAATGCACAAGTAGCCAATACAAAGGAGAAAAAAATATACAGTTTTCATTAAGTGACAATGTTCAGATACATAAACTAATAGGCTGCAGATTTTAAGCCCAACTGAATGAATTAACATTTACAGCATATGCATATTTTGCATCAGGTTTCTATAACAAGAAAATTACGTATCAAGGACTAGAATAAAAATCAAAACTGTGTGCTGAAACTTTTTCATGGATTGATCTTACCATCACTCAATTTATGTGAGCAAGCATCCTGCACCACTTCATCCCAAAAATTGCATTTGTGCATGACTGTTGAAAAAAAAACCTGAATTGGAATCTGAGGCTGAATTAGCTACACCAGCCAAGCTTGGTGAAGCACTTTTGGCTGAAGTCATCCTATATGCACGGGGATGCTGAATCATAACTAGAATGGAATCCTTTGAGCTTTCGCCGTGGGAAGGGGCTGTTGGCTACGCAAGTTACAAATTACATGTCAGCACAAATATTAACAACTAACGTAAATGCTGAATAATATGTATCAACCGAAGTTGAGATTATAAAAACTATAAGGAGATTATAGAACTTTGGTTTTTGGAAAATCAAGGGACCTGGGACCATATGCAGGAAGGCTGGGAGTTAAACAAATAACAACCACTAGACAATAGATGGACGGGCCCAGGTTTATTGAGAACAACTAATGATTATACAAACAAATCCATATATGGCTGCGAGTTTGATTATATGTCAGCACAAATATTTACAACTAACGTAAATGCTGAATAATATGTATCAACCAAAGTTCAGATTATAAAAACTATAAGGAGAGTATAGAACTTTGGTTTTTGGAAAATCAAGGGACCATATGCAGGAAGGCTGGGAGTTAACAAATAACAACCACTAGACAATAGATGGACAGGCCCAGGTTTATTGAGGAACAACTAATGATTATACAAACAAATCCATATATGGCTGCGAGTTTGATTACTTACCACCCCAATATGCCATTCATGACAACTAAAATCTTTAAATGTTGCTGCATCCATTTCCTGCGGTAACATGAGTTAGTAGATAAGAAATTAGGAAACCATGAGTGTATATCAAGTTCATATTATCATTTTCTGAGCTACAATTTTTGGCTTTAACCAATATTTTCATGGTAATTTGGACCATCTTTTAAGCTTCTTGCAATAGATGCATTGTCTGCTAGACATGTCATATTCATGGTAATGACTATTTCAACAGAAAATGTTCCAATATCACCCAGTATATTGCTTCAGTAGTTTATTACTTTCTCTGTCATAGACTCATAATGACCAACCACCTAAGCGACGTGCATTATACATTCACTCCTTACCCATTTTGATGTTTTCAATATTGTCCTCCCACTATTAACCATGGGAAAGTTATGTAGTGTTGGATATTGCAGAAAGTGAAAAGACTTCTTGCCTTGATTTTCAACAATAAATAGACATTATTGGACAGATGAAAAAGGGAGGGAAAGCAGTAACTTTTTTGTAGGGTTCAAATCTATCCCCATTAGAACTTACAATGCTGTAGATAGGAGGCATTGTTGCTTGCCCTTTAGCCTTCAGTGTGGGCACAACAGAGAAACGTGGTGCCAAGTCTCGTGACCTGAAAGTCCATCTGTGACAAAAAGAAGAGAACAATCACACCAGAGTCTGCTAGAAGGTTAACAAAGGAACAAATATGTAATGTTGTATATTGAATATATCCGTGGTTAGTAAGTTCATGGGTCATTGAGAAGTGAAGAGTAGACATGGAGGGTAACTCCACAATGATTAGTAATTCTTACATACCCAATGTATAGAAAGATGCAGAATTGTGCCCATTCTCGAACTAACAGTCGAAGCCAATAGTTTTCTAATGAGCCATCCATATTAATGTATATCTGAAAATTAAAAAGCTTAATTGTTAACAGATCAAGTTTCCATATTTGGCTTTTGTATGTAGGATTATAACCAATGCAATTAGTATATCCGTACCGCAGTTTCAGCCACAGCTATGATATGCATCGCACCTTGAAACTTCCTGGATGGTGAAAAAGCAAAAAAATACAACAAATTAAAAAAAAAATTAATATTCGCCTCTGTAAGAGCTAAGTTATTTACAGCATAATAAGACTATATCATCGGAATAAAAACACGCAAACACATGCACATGCACACGTGCAGACACACGCGCGTGTGCACACGCGCACATACACACAAAAGCATTGGATGTTTAGTGCATACTTGAACATAACATATTTTGTATAAACTGCATCATGCATCAAATGGACATCTTCATCTTCTATAAAAGTTAACTGTTCCCGTAGAACTAATAGATTCTGAGATATATGGTGGAATATCAGATAGAACAAAACGAAATAATTAAGGAGCAGAAGGACCTGGATTACAGAAAGTAAAGGGTGTTAGTATCTCTGGTAAAAGAACTAGTCAAATAAACAATAACTGAGAAGAAACTCACTGAGAAGTAAGGTACAGATGCTCTGTAACCAACAAGAGTCAAGTAGAAGGCACACCCCAGAGCAGATGTAGTACGGCGTTCAGGTACTGAAAGACGCTCATACATAATGCAGTAACCATGGGAAATGAGCATGAAGGACACAAAAGAAGCTGTCTGAAAGAGCACTCCAGTCACATACACCCCAAATGACATCCACAGAGAGCATGTGTGAAGATTAAAGCATGAATACCTGCAAGAACACTGCTCTGAATTCGGAAAATTGTTTTTGCAACAAAAGAAAGGAGAACCAAGACAATTGGAGTGGATAATACTGTTATGTTGAGAAATGCCTCACTACCGTACATTCAAAAAATGGTAGTCCATATCTGGAATACAACTTTTTTTGGAAGGTATATCTGGAATACAACACCTATCATGTTGTAATAATTTTCTGTAAAAGACTTTCAATGAATCGCCTCTCAAGTTTTCACCTCTTACTATGCGTATAGATGTATGTAATATTGTACGTATGCATGTATGCATGAATGTATATGTATCCATATGTAAATGATGTGATATGATGATTGATTACATTAAGTGTGAAAGGATTTCGCAATATAGTATGTCAAAGAAAAGAAAAATTAATAGTCATGTCACGTTCCACAGTACACTAGTCTGCAATTCTCAACTGTTACAATAGAATGCCTAGTACTAGTAGCAAAAGCAGTGCTGGAGGTCAAAATTGCAAGAAGATAACTTTTTACATTTTTCACGACAAAATTATAAAAATTTTACTATCTATTACAGCAACAAGGACGTACCAGAAGAGGAAGGATAGGGTGAGTTGCAAAGCTTTAATTAGTGGAACAGATGCAAGCATCCACTGCAGAGTATTTGTCTGCTCTAGTGCATAAAAATAGCAAACCAAAGATAAACAAAATAGTCTGATAAGTATATGGGAAGCTGATAAAACATTTGAATAATAACAGAACCTAATGCTAAATATGATAGGAACTGGGATATAAAGAGGGGGGAGGGGGGCCATGAAAATGTACCTGCAACAAGAAGGAATACATACTAATTAATTATGGTTCTCTTTTCTTCTTTTTTTTTTTTTCCTGATAAGTAAAACACACATACCGGTGACTTTAATTCTGAACCTCCCCCTCCTGGGGTGAGATAAGATAATATCCAAGCTAACAGCTGGCATGGATTAAATAATGAAAATTTTGTTTTAATGAACTCGAGTAACAAAAGATCAAACATATGGACTGAACTCAAACCAAGAGTTCTTAAAAATAATAATAACAATAAATGAACAAAAGCATGGAATACTATAAAGTAACAGTGAAAATTTCCCAGGAATACCTCGCATCTCCTTCTATATGGTTGCTCAAAAAATGGAGAAAAGAAAAGAATATGAAATTCTGGATCTTATGCTTAGCTATCCAGAAAACAAAAGAGAAACAAATGTAAAAAAAGAATACCTGAATTAAGGCAAATAATTCTGTTTAGTTATATCTAGCAAAATTTAGTTTTCTCAGGGCCTGAAAAATTAGAATTCTACAATTGAACTCTATCTCTGCTGTCCATCAACTTGAACAAATTTTGTTAGCCAATAAATGTTGACGGATCAGTAATTGAACTTATTTATATTCTTCACATTACATTTTTCTTGGGTCCAATCAGTGAGAACCACATGAGCAAGATCTTAATTTCTCTCCTTTTCGTGGATTTGAACAACTTTTTTGTCCTCCACCAAATATTGACACAAAGATTGAACTCACTTCTGTTCTTACATTTTTATCAACCAAATGGACCCTCAAATTAAACACATTGCTTTTTCTATGGCACCAGAAAATGACAAATCCAAGATTCAAAGTTTTCTAGTCATTTCTCCTCTTACATATTGTCCATAATGAAGAAAACCAGAAATGGAAAAGGAAAACAAAAACCTTGGGAACTGGCAAAAGACAGATATAAAAGACTTAATATATCTGATCAAAAACTAACCAGTAAACATAGTAGTTAGTTTAAATAATTCAAACCAAAGAACTGACTCAAAACAACAGTTTCAAAAGAAAAACAACGAAGGAAATGAACAAATGCATCTAAAATTATAAATTAGCGTCTAAGAATTAAAAAAAGAAAAACTCAAATCTCCACAGTTTCCATTTGTTAGCTTGGAAAAAAAGAAAGAAAGAAAAACCGCTGAACTAGGCTAAATAAATTGTATTAGGTTCAGTTCCCTGCAGTTTAAGTTTTCTCAGTTCCCAAACGATAACGATTCTAAAGTTCTATAATACATTTTTTAAGTAACCTAACTGTTTGCCAGTTTGAGCAATATTTATCAGCAGCCAAACACTGAACTGAAAATCTGAGATTCAAAGATTGTTATTTTCTTTTCTCCGCTTACATTTACTCAGCAATTAAAAGGACAAAGAGGTCGAAATTTTCTTTTCTTCTCTTCCTTTCCTTCACATTTTCCCAGTGACCAAACGGACCACATACCGAACCGCATGCTTCAAACAAAACAAAACAAAACAAAAGCGAATATTGAGGAAATTTAATCAGCAAAAATGTGATCGAGATTAATTGACCTGAAAATGGCGGTTTTTGTAGGTGTTGATGGTCCAAGAACAAGCCGAGACGAACCAGATTGACATGAAAGCCAAGTAGAGACAAGGTAGCGGCCGATAGGCTTCGTCGATGCCACTATACGCGCCGAAACTCTCTGAAACCTCCATTTTTCAAATTGAGAGCTTAAGAACAGTGGTTTAATTCAAAACTTTTTTGATTCAGAGCTGCTTAGTTTTCAGTTTGGATTGAGAAGAAAATTATTTATACGCGCGCACATCCGGAACGCGTCGTTTCCTCTGTTTTGTTAATTGCATAATTAACTAGTTTAGATAAAATTTTGTTAAATAAAATTACCATTATGTATTACAAATCTTCGGAGAGTAATTTTGTAATTCTACATTTAAACCCGAATTTTTGAATTGCTTATCCCACTTCTTCTTGAATTAAATAATCTTGTTTATATGAGATCAAAAATCCTCTCTAAATTGCTTCTTTCAACTCTTTTTCTGCAATTATATACAAGATAATGCACAGTGCAATTTCGGCTTGTCTCTCTCCCATACGACGCTTTAAATATTCTAATACTTTTAAAACACCGTGTCACATGAGTAATTAGTTAGATAATTATAGAATTTGTTCAATTATTTAACTCACGTTATTAGTTTTGTAAGATATATACATAAGTAGTTTAGTACTATTCAAAAAGTTATCAATCAAAACTTCAGCCACCTACTTATACGTATAAAGTAATTAAATTCTATCTAAAAAATTATTACAATAGAAAGAGAAAACAAATCAAAAAGTAGTTGATTCATATTCAAATAGTTGCTATTTCTTATATGTTTAAAAATTAAATAACAAATTTATCCATCAAGTGAGGTTGTTATACTTGCATGTTTTTTGTTTTTCTTCGTGACCAATGTTAACACGCTAAAGTGTTTTAATTTGTTTCATATTCTTAATTATTTTAGATTTATGATTAATTACTTATAATATTTCTATTGTAGATTTGAACAAGCATTACTCCCTGTGTATTGCATGAGTTGACACTTAATATTTGATTATTATCAAAAATGATATTACCGAAGATGATAGTTGTCATTGAATTGCTGTCGTAATAGATTGAATCATCGAATAAGAGATTATCATATTAATATTAACAAGTGAATTAGATAGGCACAGTTTGAAATTTGTAAATAAGTGCAATTTAAAATTTATAAATAACTGGGTCAGTTATTAGTATAATTGTTGTTGATTCAGCTTTAAAGATACCAATAAGTTCTTCCTTTATATATCATAATAGATAAGTTTTAAAAGAACTGAGTTTTTCTTTACCTTTCTCCACCTCTTAAAAAATTAAATAAATTCACGAGGGAAGAAGCAAAAGAGGAAAAATGATAAATTTAAGGAAATGAAAGAATATATACTCATAATTTGAAGGGGTAATCGAGTCTACATGATGGAAATTATAAAAAAATAAAAGAAAAAAAATATGCAATTTTAAATTACATTTTCTATTGACCCAACTTTACTTTTTACCTTTTAAAGTATTTTTTTTTTATATACATGTTAAGTGGTAAGTATCCTAGGATTTCTTAAACGCATAAGAATGAAAAGGTCATGGGCCAGTTTATAGGGACATCAGTTTTTATAGGTGCATGATGGAGCCATGCAACAAAAACCACTCCATTTCACTCCCCTTACAACGAGGCCTAAAATATGTAGGACTCATTCAATCATCTAAAGATTATGTAAAATTCTACTCATGCAGAAATTATCGACCACCATGATGTGGCCATAGCATTTTTTTTTAAAATTTGAGCCTAAGTTCAAAATATGACACATCAGTATTGATTCTTTGCGTAATTTTTTTTTGTTTTTATGGCATTATTCAAAGATTGTTTATTACACAGTTTGCCCAAGAAATAAAGACAACCAGATCAGGATAGGGGGAGAAGTATTTCAATCTGATCAAGTACTATGCAAATTTAGGCCACTGACCTGACCTTGAAAACGTTCAACAAAACCTTAATTTAGACACAGTTTTAGCATTTTTATTGAGTTGTAAGCTTACAATAACAGCACATTAGGTGAACAAACTCACTAACAAAACTTTGTTTCTTCAGTCCCACTCCATTTTAGCCTACCCAGAAAAAAAAAACAAAAAGTCCTGCTCCATACCACCTAATATCGAGCGATAGGAGGCATCATATCTTCTCCACCCAACCAGAGTTTAAAAATTAAAAAAAAAAGAAGAGAGAGAGAATGTTAGAGCTGATTAATTTATTATTGAACATATCAAATTTATATCATTCGTTGTGAATCTTCTTTTTATTCATTTGGTCTAGCAAACTATGTAATTATCCGAGCAACTCAGATGATTATGAATATGTTAATACTTTGTGTCAAGGGTCGAGCGCTTATCATTCAATAAAAAAGTTTAAGCCATTAGATAGTGCTGCTTATTCCCTTTATATAGTCCAAGACCTCTTTCCTTCTATCCGATGTCAGATCGTAACATACTCCCCCATCTAAATCTGCGATGCCCTTGTTGCAGGTCGGACTATCCTACCTACTCTACTTGACCGTTTGGTGGACCACTCTGCCTATTCCACCTGAGCGTTTGGTATAGAATCAGATTAAGAATTGGGCTGCTCTTATACCATTTGTCACGGGTCAAGTGCTTGCCATCCAACTAAAAAACTTAAACTATTAGGTGGTACTGCCTACCTCTTTATATGGCCTAAGTCCTCCTTTCTCCTATCCAACGTGGGATCGTGACATTTGGCTTTCAGCCATGGTTGACGATTAATATTGCTCTATGTATATACATATAATCTTATTTCTCACCCATTTTCTTACTATATGTATATGTATATCTATATATAATACTTGACATGTTCCACACTACTTCCATGAATTCGTGAAAGCTCCCGACACACTTTTCATCCAATGAAAACAATACAATGCTTAATATACTTTCATTACAGTCGAAGAGTTTTATATTATACACTTTAATGCCAAAAAAGGTCACGTTTATTTTTAATTTTAAATAAAGGCTACAATTAAAAGTTGTAAGTTCAGATGAACTGAAATTATGCTAAATCATCCAACAAGCAAGCTGCATTCTCTGCCAAAAGGACAATCCTTTCATATTAATCTATTATTCTGCCTAATGTTGCATAAATTTCATTATTATTTTCATTCATCCAGTTATTTTGTTTAATTTTATTTGGTTTTCTTAAGGGCCAGAGATCTCGGCCCAAGTTTGTGTCATTATACAGCCCTTACGGCCCACAAATGTAGACATTTGTCAGTCCAAAAAGGAAGCCCACGAAACTCTTGCCATTGTAAGGTATAAAGAGTGTTGGATGTACGAATCTTAGCCCAACGTTCAAGGACATTACAAGGACATTGCTTTCGTGTTTCAAAACCCACGATGCCTAAATAAAATAATCTTACCACTACGTAAGAAACATGCTTGACTAAATGCTTTAGGAAAAAACATGCCTGAAATTTCAAAAATAACAATGGGTACAATTGAAAAGGTTCTGAATTTGACTCCGAGGAATAGCCTAATGGAGAGAGGGACGACTTGTAAATCCACACATCTTGACAAATTGTAAATCCACACATTCTGAGTTCAAAATTTGACAAGCCACTTGATGCTAAGGTCACAATAGAGATATATTTTTTGTGAATCTCTTAGTCCTAGTTTAAATGACTTGACTTGGCAAAACAAAGAGAGTGAATTAGCTCACTTAGCTCCAATTGTCTAATTAATACTCTCACTTTCTCTTTGTTTTCTTATTATTTGTTTTTGCAGTTGCAGTATTCGTAGATAAATTATTTAGAGCTAAACAAAACTTTCAAATTCACATAATAGGGGATGACCACTCCATCGTGAGAGGAGAAGAGTGCAATGAAGAATGATTTGCACTTTTTTTTTTTATTTTTGGGTACTTAAATGGATATACAGATAGAAAGGCTATTCCAAATACCAGCTAGTAAGCATTGTCTTTAGCATTCTATAACTATTTACGTTAAATCTCACCACACTTATATCGAAATATGAGTATTTTTTTGTGTGTTCTAATTGTTGAAAAGTATATTTAACCCCAAGCAAATGACTATGAGGACTCGAACACAAGTCTTAGAGTGGAAAAAAAGTCTAGTAGTCAGATAGTATTGAGTAATCGACGATAATTCTTATTAAACGGTGACACGTGATGTGTGAATACATCAACAATCAAAATTAATGGAATAGTGAAGAGAGTTTTAAAGAAACATTGCATCAAATTTTGTCATGTGATATTTTTTTCTTAAAATTTTTTATATTACTCTACTAACTTTAATTACTGATGTATTTATATATTAAGTATCATTATTTAATAAAAATTATTATTGAGTACTCCGTATTAGCAAACTACTAAACTACTTTATTAAGAGTGAGTTTTCGCACTCTATAGTTATCTTTCATTGTCAAGTTGTACTCATGGGTACAAAAAGCCATAAAGGAGGAGGTGTTGTTTTTGTCCAGGACCTAGAACAGTAATTACAATAATGGTGTGTATTGTGTGGTAGATATCTTTGAGGGTTTTGGCCCTTTCGGCTCATCAAAAAGCATGTATTTCATTCGTGAACGTCCAGCTTTTATGGCTTTGTAAGCTTGTCTCTTGTACATTTGCATGGATGAGCAAGGGAGTGGGATTGAGGAGGCCAGCCTGGTGGTACTTCTGTACTTACATATCATATCATATCAATCATTCTTCTCATTTTAAGAAAAAATTAAACTTTCCCGGTCCGATCCGATTCTGATGACAGCGTATTACAGCTCACATTTCTTCAGAGTCTGAAAGATTTCCGGACCCATTGTTGGATTCTTCACCGGTTTACAGATCGATGGGTTAGGCTTCATGATAAGATAGGCCTTTTCTACGTTCATGAATAAAGAAGGGTGCTTTCAACTCGAGGCCACTGTGACGGGTTAATCGAAAATTGAATGAGCCTGATTCATTGGCTGAGTCGCCCTGCTTTGGTTTCGTTTTCGTTTATTCTCGAAAAGTAAAATTAAAAATAAATAGAACTTTCTGTTTTCCTTGCTTTCAAAAAAAATAAATAGGACCATAAAAAACATTATTAATTTTCTATTATTTTGGTTTCGAAATTGTGAAAATAATTTTTTTTTTTAATAACAAAACTAGTTTGTTTTTTTAAAAATTCTTGAAAACTAGTTTCAAAATCTTTTGCCAAATATAATTTTGGTGAAAACAGTTTTCGAAATCAGTTTATTAAATATGATGTCAACAAATATCAGAAAAAGAAAATAAATAACAGGAAGTGAATCCATAACTACTAAGATATGAAAAATAAGAAAGAAAAAACTGAAAACCAAAAATAAAGAATCAATAAAAGTGAACAAATCCTCTGTATATTGCTTATTTACGATGATTGTACGAGAAAAGTAATAGGATTTAAAAACTATAATAAAAAAATATGAGAACCTTTTATATAAAAATTTAATAATTTTTTATAATGAAACTGTAACTCATATTTGGTCACTACAGTATTGATCTCTTATGATTTAATTTATGGATCTTGCTAACATGTGCTCTAAAAGCATATTTTAAGCATGTTTTGTCTAATTATACAAAGCGTTAGAACTTGTATTTTCACAATTTTTAACACTGAAATTACAATTACCAACACTATATACAATTAGACAAAACATGCTTAAAATATACTCTTAGGACACATGTTAACATTTGTCTTAATTTATAAAGCAGTAAGTGAAACATAGATTTTAGTTTCTTAATTTCCATGCAAGAGCAAATACAAAGCCCCAAACTTATAAAAATCTTACAGGACAGTAATTTATTTCTTAAACAAAAAATCTATTCCAGTTGTCTGTGTGGGTGTTTATATATATATATATATATATATATATTTATTTATATTTATTATATACATAAATATATCTCATCATTTGCAGATGGGCCCTTAGATTAAATCTCACAGTTGTTCGTCTGCGACCATGCGTTGGGAGTCTGGGACCAAAGCAATTCAAGACTTAATTCAGTCTCTAGGGCCGTGGGCCAATAAAGATCCGAAAATTTATTTTATTTGTTTAGTTCCCATTTTTGTCAATAAATAAATTATTATGAAAATAAATATGTAGAACACAAACATAGACACACATAAATCGAAACCCTTCATATTTTGTATATATAATGAATCAATGATCCAGTGATACTTAATTGATTTTTTAATTTTGATAATAGTAGCTTAAGTTCCCTTATTATTTTATTAAGTGAATAAGTTAAAATAAAGAAAAAAAAGGTGCCAAATCAAGGAAAATATAATTTACTAGCATGATAAAAGGCTTACCTTGCATACCCAAAAAAAAAAAAAAAAAAGTAAGAAAATGGAAAAATAAATTAAGAATAAAGAAGAGCAAACATTGACCACATCATGCAAACTGTTGAGAGATACACTAATCAGTGCTAATATAATTTGGTATGATGTTTATTTTAGGAGATTTGATTAGAAGGTTGGGTTTATTTAGCTCTCTAATTATATTCTACTTTGATTAATAACTTAAATTATTTGAATTTGAATATCTTTTGCATCAATGTGACTCTAAATTCGTACCCTAAGTCATATTTTATTAAAATCAATGGCAGATTGCGATGATACAACAAATCGGTAATAGATTATTCCTCATAGTATCCTAATCTTTGGGCAAGATCCTCTTTGTGTATCTCACCTTCCTCTCACACCAAGTCTGAAAGGAAAAAGCAATCCTGAGGAAGCTTTCATCATCTCTCTCTCTCTCTCTCTCACACACACACACACACACACACACACAATATTACATTTTGATTTATATATCCTTTCCCACATTGGTAAGCCAACTATGTCTCTAGCTAATTAAGGGTTAGTAAAATGATTAATTATAAAAGCACCCCAAACTATAACTCAATATAACTATACCCCTAATCTCTTAAATACAACATATTAACCAATTAAACTACTAATTTGTATCAATCAACAGTTAACTTGCATATATTCACAAAGTATAATTTTATACCTAAATTGATTTTATTTTACTATAATAATTGTTTAACAGTTGGAATATTCCTTGAAATACCAGTCAATATAAGTACAATTTAAGAGACATTGCAATCACCAGACACTTGTTACAAAAAGAAAAGGTCAATTTAGATATAAAATCTTACTTTTGCAAATATGAGCAAATCAAATGATAATTATTTATCCACTTTCCTAGCAAATTGCTAGCACATTGTATTGATTGATATAAATTTATAGTTTAGATGGTCAATATATTACGTTTTAGAGTTTAGTGATATCGAGTGATAATTTAAAATGTATTTTTGTAATTATTTCTTAGTAAAAAGGATAAAGCTATGCAAACAAAAAATTTGTACAAAACTTTAAAACAAAACACCTCACTAATTTGTCATTCTTGTAAAATTTTTTGTACAAATTTTTTAAAAAACATAACACTTTTCTAATAAAAATTGTGACAAGCTAATAAGTGGTTGATGGATTATGTTTGAAGTTTGAACAAGACAATGGACGAAGATGAACAGTTCCCCTCAATGAACGGACATTTCAATGGAGAAAAATGTGGAAGGAGGACGAGGGAGTGTCAAAACTTTCCTTTGAATTTGTTGGTATACAAGAGTGTGGGATCTTTTGTACCATAGGTGACCCATTTCTGTAGTGGGTCCCACTCCTCTTCCTCTTCTTCTCTCTCCTAATTGGTAGTCTGCTTCTCTGATCTCAATTGGTATATTATGCTATGCATGATGGTGATATATAAGCATTGGTAGGTTAAGGGTCACTACGAAGGGGCGCGTAACGTTCCTCTAGACCCCTTTGCTCTTGTCTGCTCTCTACAAAAGCCTCTCAAGTCTCTCTCTCTCCCCAACGGGTACTTCTTCTTTGTCTCTTTCTAGCCTTTCTTCCCCTTCTATGCTTCAAAACCACACAGCTCTCTTCTGCCAGACCCAACTTCTCTCTCTCTCTCTCTCTGCAAATTCATTCGCTGGATTGGAATTACCCAAAACGAGTCATTGTTGAGGCATCATTAACAATGGCTGAACTACAAAGTTCAGAAGTTGAAACCGGAAGCTTTACCAACTTGTCATCTTCATCTTCAGCATCTTCATCTTCGTCTGGGTCGACTCAGTCTCTATCAAATTCGTCCAGCCAACCCACAACTCAGAACCCAGAAGCGAAGCGACCCAAGAGAACAAGTGATAGCAGCAATAAATACCCAATTTACAGAGGAGTTCGTAAGCGCAGCTGGGGGAAATGGGTATCCGAAATTCGCCAGCCTCGCAAGAAATCTCGAATATGGCTCGGTACTTTCAATACCCCAGAAATGGCCGCTCGAGCCCACGACGTGGCCGCGTTGAGTATCAAAGGCAACTCAGCGATTCTCAACTTCCCTGAACTAGCCGAGTCTCTGCCCCGTCCGGCGTCTCTCTCGCCGCGCGACGTCCAAGTTGCGGCGGCTAAAGCAGCTGCAATGGAGCATTTCAGTCCTTTGACTTCCTCACCGTCGACTTCATTTGTGTCGTCATTGCCGTTGTCGTCGGAAGTGTCGACTACGACGACGTCCGACGAACTGGGGGAGATTATTGAGCTGCCGAGTTTGGAAGGGAGCCTCGACTCGCGTGAGTCTCAGACCGAGTTCATGTTGGGTGACTCGGTTGATGGGTGGCTGTATCCGCCGTGGAGGCTGCATGACATTGACTTTTGTGGGTTAATTTTTGATCAGGCGGTGGCAGCGGCGGATAATGTGATCCCAAGCAGCTTTGAGACTTCGACATGGGACTCTTATTAATCCTTTGCTTTTTGGAGTACCACAAGACAAAGATCATGCTTCTTTCACGAATCTACATAGCTTTTACTAGGTTCTATATGTAGTTGTATCCGTGTGATTTAATTCACAATACTGTCAATACAATTAGAGGCACCGTTTGATTAAAAATTCTAAGTTTGAAATTAAATAAAACTATAATTTTTTTTTTAATAGTGCATTCAATAAATATCTCTCTCAAATTCTCAAGTAATGATATTGGTGAGAATCTGTCATGCTCTTTTGTCTTTCTAGCTGTCCTGTAAAATTTAATAAATTACTAATGTTATGCACATTTTATATGGCTCACAAAAATAAAATAGTAAAAGTATTAATCTAAATTTTGGTAACATCCCATTATTTAATTTCTGTTTTTTCTCTCTCACTTGCACAAATTGATCACTCATGTAATATGGACATCTTCCAGTTTCATAATTTGCATTAATGATAGTTGAACACAGGACATAAAAAACAAAAATAACATTGGTTTAAAACACAAAAATAGTTAATGGATTACTCTTAAAAGAGCATTTCTATTATTATAACTATCTAAACCAAGAGATGCACTTTCCCAACTTTGTACAATATACACTATTATTTTACATGATGGTGCAAAAGAATATATGTTTGAACAATTAATTTGAGAAATATAAAGGTCTTTCTTGTATAGATGAACTAGGATTTCTTATTGTGCTTAATTTCTATTTTACACCATACATGTTTCAATCTTAGTATTGAAACAAAAGGTAGATAAATTCTTATTAAAGCAACTTAGGTGATAAGTTGTACTGAACAATTTGTAATTATCTGTTTACCTTTTCAAGTGGGCAATTAAAATGGTATGCAAAGCCAAGAGAGCATGAAATACCTTATGACACGTAAAGTTGAAAGGGTCCTCATTAGAACAGAAGTTTTGACAAATCTTATTTCCTCCACCAATTATGTTTAGGAAGCAGGCTGTTCAAATTAGATGACAGGGTCACCCTTCTTTGGAGAAAATTTATGGTTAGATTTTGAATTTGTGAAAGGGACTTAGATTTCAAATTTTTAAATTCAATGACATGGGACTGAAAAATGTAAAAGAGCAAAACTATAGGTAAAAGAAAAAAAAAATAATTTTAAACAATAAGAAAATTGATATTATTCTGGTAGAATTTTTTGTACAATTTTTTTAGAAAAAAAAAAGACAGAAACTACAACATTTAAAATCTATAAGGGCCTGCGTAATATAACCGTTAATGATGGTATAAAAAACTTAAGTCCACATAAAAAAGAAAAAAACTAGAGAAAGCAATGCCGTTGAAGGCATGAGCTCTTTTCAAGATTTCAATCACCAATCATTCTCCAAAGTGCGGCACTAAATATGTAAGGAATTTTCTTTTGAGGAACAGTTGAATTAGAGATTATTTGTTATGATTTCGTCTAGACTTTTCTAAGAGGTCCGTTTTTCCCCTGGCCCATCCACCGACCATCATTAGACAATGCATGCTGCCACAGTTAATCGCAGTTAATTTTTAAAAAAAATTTATCTAGCTAGGTCTTGAAAATAAGATTAATTCATTTGATCAGTCAAAATCACCTAAACTCTAACACGATCTAAACCCATTTCGAATTTTATTATTTGTTAGATAACTCATCCTTAATATGTATATTAAACTCTCAAATTTTTTCTATTACGCTGTGTTTAAATTAAGAATTCGGTGAGAAAAAAACAAAAAAAAACACATGAAATTGCATCGTATTTTTGTTATTAGAGAAAATAAAGAGTAAAAGAATGTGAAAAAGAAATAAGTAACAATTTAAAATATTTCATTTTCTTCTCTTTTTTTTCTTTTGCTTTTCCTTTGACAGATTCGAATTCTAGACATAGCATTAGGAGCATGACAGATTAAGAACTTGTTTTTTCAGGTCAAATTATCATTTCTACTCTCGCTGTGCCACCGGCACTTCTAGAATTCCTACTTAGTACAAAGTTTCAATATAATCACTGGAGCAGCAAAACCAACCGACTGCCATACATATACATAGTTTATTTCAATAAAGTTTCTGGTAAGCTAAATTCAATAACCTAGTAAGAAACACTAAGAGCTTTCCACAACTTATAATATAGTTTATAAAAAGAAACAGGTTTTCTTTGTGATATACTAAAGCAACAGCGATTGCCATGCTACTTCAAATTAATAAACAAATTATTCTTTGTTGAATGATTCAATGACAAAGGTTTTTTCCTAACCCATTTTACCTAATCGTAAAAATTAGAACAATTAAGGTGTGAAAGGAAAAAAATTATGTTGAAAAAAAACTGGAATTAATGGATTTCGTGGGAAAGCATGGTACACGTGACAATTAATTGAGACCAGTGGGTTGCAAATTTGATATTAATTAAAACGAGGTTTAATTAATTATTGTAGCCGTTGGGCAAAACGAGGTTTGATTATTTATTAGATTCACAAAGTTAAGTAGGCTTGTTGCGTACAGAAAATTATTCACATTGACTAATAATTACTAACTCTTGCATATAGTAAATCAACAAATCATCTTTCATTCCAACTCATGATTTGCATTGCAAAGATTTTTTAATTAGGATATATCCACACGTTTCGAGCGCGTTGAATTACGATCTTTTTTTTTTTTTTTTTTTTATAAGAAAAATGAAGAAGAAATCAATCTATTTTATAAGAACATGACTATTTATAGCATATTAAATCACTCCGCATTTTTTTCGAGAATCAGGAAACCTGTTCCTGCGTAACATGTTCCTGGGTTTTGAGAACATGGAATGTAAGGTCAATTAAAAAGGTAGTTGGGAAGATTTGAAAGTGGCAAATATAGCCGAGAGGCTTGAATATATATATATATATATAATGCGTATATATATACCATGTGATTTGAGGGTATTAATTGTCCTTGAATGGTCACCATTCTCGCCATACCTTCGAAGGCATGGCTTTAATTGAATTTGAACTGGCAGATGGACCCTATAGAGTGCAAAAATGGCATCCATATGGCAAAATTTGATCCTGATAACCTAGGCTTGAGTGAGTTGGTTTTCAAATCCAATTCAAAAGTTTTAAAACTTGGACTGAATTGACCGGTTGAACCGGTTGAATCGGCAATCGGTTGAAGAAACGGTCCAGTTAATTTTTTAAATCCGTTTTGGTTAAAATCCGATCAAACTCAGTTAAAATTACGGTTGAATTCGACCCAGTCAATTGAACTGGTATTAAACCGTTCGGTTCAATATTTTAAGGCAAAATTTTAAATTTTAAATTTTAAATATCAAAACTAGTGTGAAAAAAAAGACACAATTTATTAATATTAATAAATTAATTAATGATATAATTATGACGTTACGGGTCAACAACGATTGACCTGACGATTGAACATAATATTTTGCTCGATTCACTTAACAGTTTAATTTTTAAAACATTGATGAGAAGTTAAATCATATGGGTAATGTACTTGTGTAGGACAACATCTTCTTAGGTTTTAATAACCCGTCAGAATCCTTGCTAGACTTTTCATCATATACCATTGTAGATATATACGTATATATATATTAGATTTCTATAGGGTATATACAAATATCATGCTCTTGGAGTTTTCATGTTAAACTTGACATCTTTTACAGTGATTAAGGGTTTATTTCAAGTATTTTTGATTTATTCGTTCAAGTATTTCAAATTATACGAGAAGAATTATAAAGGAGAAAGTAAAAAAATTGAAAAATTTTAATTTTTTTTCTTATAAATTAAAAAATCAATATCAAAAACTAAAAGAAAATTGTACGGGCCTAAGAAATATAACTATTAACATTCTTAATTTTTGTAGTCAACTAGTCAGCCGTCTCATCAGTGCTGACAGCTCACGTGCTCCTTGCCCTTTTGATTCTTCTTGTCCTATTATTTTACCCCAATTACAAAAGAATATGCCGTTCTTGCTACTGGTTTGGTGGTTATGATTGGTTATGATGATGTAATCAATGTGATTCTTCTCTAATTACGAAGCATAATTTGATGTTTGGTTATTGAAGTATTATTTAAATAAAGTTGCAAGCATTACTGCATATATACATATAATTAATGCATAGACTATCATCATTAGTATCATTTGGGCCAAAACTCAAGCTTACAAATAGTAAATTTAAAAAGGTAAATGCTAATTTGTGCTCTTACAAAGTATGAATTTTTATTATTTTTATAAATTTTAATATTTTGTATAGCTAAATAATGCATATTTTATATATGCGTAACTAAAATTCTAACATATAATGTCACAAACCATGACATTAATACTGTGTTAAGATCTCAAATTTATAGAAAGAAAATGCAAAGAGATGAGAAACGAAGTCACTTTTGTTGTTTGAGTGTTAAGATAAAATAAAATAATAAAAAACTAAGTGAAGAAACCATATTCTTTCATGCAGTTTTACACTATTATTATTTGTAAATGTCCATTTTTTTGCTTTCTTATTTTTTTAATATAACCAAACAAGAGCAAGTCTTTTAAGGACCAACACGTCTTCAACTAAACCTACCAACCCGATGATACATGTTTATTTAAATTGTATTCAAAATTTATGTAACATAGCTGCCAAAGAACGGGTTTAGATTTGCTATGATATGCCGGAGAAAATTAATCACAAGGCATGTTTATTTGAGGAATAAAGAGTAGAGGATAGGAGATGAAATTCAACGAGCCTCACAAAACCTATGTTTGGCAACAAAAAAAAATAGTTTTGGATTACAGCTCTGGAGAGAGATGTAATCTCCCACAATGGGGGATATGTAATACCATAGGGGAGATGGTATTACATATCCCCTTTCTTGGAATAAGATGTAATTTTTATTTTTACTCTTTTCATAATTATAATTTTATATAAGTACATTATAATATGATATTATATTAATATTAATGTTATAATAAATAAAATAATAATATAATAATATAATATTAATTATCTAATTTCTTATTCTTTCCTAATTAAACATAGTATGAGTAATCCGCCATCACATCATGGTATTACTTATCACTCATCATCACTTTTTTAATCCCACCGTATTACTAATCTTTTATTTTCTTATTCTGCAAACATATGGGACCTAACAAACTGTTTTGGTTGCTATCTCTGATCGGTTTTTATTACATTTTACCTTCATTTATTGAGAGAACTTGAAATTTTTTGTATTTATATTTGTATTATGGGGTGCAAGATATGATTGTATTGGTTTTTGGAAGACATCGAAGCAAAAAAAAAAAAAAAAAAACGTTTTTTGAGACATTTTTTACACGAAATGCAAATTCAAGTTCCTTTGGTTAGACTGCTCATTTGCTTATCTTTTGAAAGTTGTGTTATGCATCATAATACGTTTATAATGAAGTGCATTATATATCTCAATTGCATTCATATTTTTATTTTTTCACCTAGTATGATTTTGGGCATTATGGATTTGAAATACAAAAACAATCTCTCCACACCCCGAGGTAGGTATATTGGACCCTTCCGAAATCCTGTCATTGAAAAAAAAGTCCTATAACCAAGTAGTACGAGATTCTTTAGTACTTATGCATTTTGTTACGTTTGGTTTACTATATCTACATTAAAAATCTCTTCATTAATTACAAATTCTTGTTGCTGATATAATAAAATACTTCATATCTAAATTTAATTAGAATAAATACAAAATAGTTCGTACCTGACCAGTCAACTTATTTCAGCAAGAACTTGGCAGCTCCCATTAGGTAAAATAATGCACACCTAACATGGTTTTATTGAGTGGACAAAACTGTTCAAAAGACAATAAACAAATAGCACATTTTGGGTGGTTATAGCCTAGGACGGATCATTCAAGGGTAGAGTGGGGGCAACTGCCTCACTCACTTGGCAACTTCTACCATTTTTTAAAAATTTTATTTATGTTTATTCAATTTTAAGTTATAAACATATTGTAATTGCTCTTATTGCACCCATTGAATTTATTAACCCTTCCATTTGTCCAACTCTTACATCTGTCCCTACTGAATTTACTACCTACAAAAGAAATTACTAACCCCTACATTTTTTTTCAACTAAATTGCTTTTGTTGACTTCATTCTTTGACAAGGCTTTTTCTAATTTGGACTGATTCTTTATTTTAGAAAAAACGAAAAAAGATATAGAAACTATATAGGACTTTAATACCATCTTAAGGTTTAACAAAATTGAGACCTTCAAAAATCTTTTGTTTGTACCACTTTTTTTTTTTTTAATTTAATTAGGATAGTGTATTTTAGGCCTTTTTTTTTTTTTTTTTTCTAAGGGGCATTCTTTTCTCAGCTAGACTAGGACATTTTTAGAGAAAAAAAAAAAAAACATATGTGCAAACTATATAGGGCTTTGGCTATAGCATGTAAGGTTTTAAAAAATTTAGTGCCTTAAAAAATTCTTTTATCTTGTACAATTTATTCATTTTTTGTTAAACCATTGTTTTTCTTGTCTACAATTTACTAGTGTAGTTGGCTTTTTATCCCTTTCTTTAACGGATATTTTTTCTCATTTGGATTGAATTTTTTTTATTAAAAAAAAAGAGATATAAAAACTATATTGGGCCTTACTAAGTTTTAAAAATTTTGAGCTCTTCAAAAATTTTGAGCTCTTCAAAATTGGGAGCTAAGGCTAGGTCTTGGTTGTCTTATGGTTCAGCTAGCCTGTAGGAGCTATTTGTAAATTAAAATTGTGAGGTTGTTTGGCCATTATGGAGCTATTTTTTAATTTTATAGATGATCATAATTTTGTTGAGTGGTATTATTTTTCCTATATAAACTTTGTATAGAAGTGAGCTCTTTTTTGGCATTCTTAATATAATTATCTATTTATTTATCAAAGAAAATGAATTGTTAATTAAAGAAATAATCTGTTGAAGATCTTGTGTAAGTTTCGCACCCCCTAGTGAACAAAAATTCTGATTCGCCTAGCCGAACAAATACATTCACATGCAGTCGTCCAAATATTCTTTTGCATGCATTGCTTTACAGAAACTGCTGATATGACTAGATAAATCATCTGGTAAGATGTAATCATCATAACCAAAAAAGGGGAAGTTCTCTCTCTCTTATTGCCTTAAGGTAGGGTCTATATATGTGGATTAAGCATTGCCTTAAGGTAGGGTCTATATATGTGGATTAAGCAAGACCTCTACTAGTTGCTTGAGAGAGAGAGAGAGAGATGTTTCATTCAAATCATTTGTGAAAAATGACCCAAATTGAGCTGCAAGCCATTATAATTTCATGATTGGACACCCTTTTCATTATTCAATTTAAGGATGAAAGATTGCTATCAAACTGATCCTCAATGATTAAAATAGTTTTGCTCATTCATAACTAGACATCCACGGGAGACTAATGGGGCTGATGAAAGTTTGAAACAAGAATGTAACAAAATCTGCAAACTTGTATGTATCTATTAAAAAACAAATTATCATGACCCATTTTTGATTTTCTAGTGATTCTTGATAATCTAGTGCCACCATGAACGATGGCGACATACGCAGCAGTCACTTCATTCATCTGAAATTAGGTTTTTGAGTCATGTTAAGTTAATCTTCAAAGAGGGCCCTTGTTCTTAATCTGAAAATTATTGTGATTTTGATGTAGTAGTGCTTTCTCCTCATGATCATCCTAACTGAACATATCGTGACAGTTTTTCAATATTTTGTTTGTATTATTTCTTATATATATATATATATATTCCTCTTGGTATGATAGAATGATGGAATCAAAATTTGTGTAGAACAATAGTGACATTAGATTGATAGTCAAATCAGCGAGCTTTTTTCCATCTACTCAGGGTCTGCTACAAGGTTCTAAACCGCAATACAACATGTATTTTTATATTATACATACACAAGTTAATTTCTGCCTCCCTCATCCCTGGCATTACCCTTTTAAGTCATGTTGGGCACCAAAAGAGTCTAGCAACCAAACACAACCTACATTTTCCTAGTTTAATCTTGTTTCTTATATTCATTACTATTTCCGTTTCTTGACAAATGCAGAAAGAAAACATGTTATTAGCAAATTATAATGAACAAATCAAGTAACATTTGACCCACATTGTAAGAGGTAATTAACAGCTGTTTCGCTTTCGAGGCAATTTTGGATTTACATAGCAATTCTTGGATCTTACCAATGTAGACCATCTAAATTGGTTCTTCAAATTCTCATTGCAATCAACGCCCTATGGACCGCAGCTAATTGAGATTTAAACATCACGTGGCAGAACTTGTTCTTTTTTGATGCAATCATATTGACAACTCAAAACAAGCAAAAGCCTGACCATGTGGGTGGAGTATCAAAACCTTTTGAATCATTCTGAAAATATTCCTTGTTTTACAATCTGAACCCAGCAAACTGCCCAAAACTGAAATTAAATCAATCCTCACCACCTTTGACAATGACAAATATGATCTCTTTGACCTTTTTTTCATTTTATTTGGGCAGAGCAGATCTCTAACTTACCTGAGCTGAAGCAATCACAGCATCAAATTTTGTTCATGACACATGCCTAAATGCTGCAGCAACTCAGTAACCATAACCTGATTCAGAACGCAATAGCAAATAATTGATGAATTGAAAATCTTCACTAATTTAAAGTCAGAAATCATAAATAAGTGAAGATGAGGCAACAGGCAAAAACCTGAATTATCCATGGGGTTTCCAGCAGCCACAGGTTCAGGCTCCTTGATCTCAACAACCACAGCATCTGATGTAAGGAAGGTCTTTGCAACTGAAGCTGCATGCTCCAAACAACACCTCACCACCTGGTTTCCACACAACATAAGTTTTTTCTTATTTCGATAACTAGAATAAAGCAACATATCTGTCGACTTGACTTCAGCCCACCCCGAAACAAGTAAATTCAAATAATATGGAATAGAACTCGAACAAGCACACAAAGTCTATGAATTGAATCCAAAAAAACCCACAATTCCACATGACCACCACAGGGTGGATGACCTATATCATGATGAATGGGAAAAAGACTTATAAGGCTAGTACCATTTGCATTTGTCAGCAAAGAACAGATTATGTACCAGAAAATACCAAAAAATAAAGGATAACTAAGGGTATAGAAAATTATTAGGCAACATGAAGTAGGAAGCCAGTGGCAATATTAATATTCATTTCAATATTTTCTACTTTTATCATTATTTTGTTCTTAACTTTTGGCTGGAATATGATATATATAGAACTGGGATTTCAAGAATGAACTCAACAGTGAAGCTAATGCATATTAAAATAGAAAAAAGAAAAAAGAAGAAGAAGAAGAGAGAACCATATATTATCATTCTAAATCTAGAATCATTTAGATCAATCAGGATAATTTGCGTATTCGCAACATTAGTGAATTATGGATACAACGTTAGTGAATTTTTGACTTAACAACAGGGTGTAAATAAAAAAATTGGATCTCTTCAAAATTTTAAATGCATCTGAGCTAATTTAGTTTTTGATGGAAATACACAAATCCAAGACAATTTCAAAATCTAGCATTTCACCACAAAACAGGCTGGCGGAATCCTTTTTTCCAAGTTAGCCTAAATTTTGCTTTGACTAATCTGATCAGTAAAAGCACATAAATGCATCATTTCTAAAGACATCTCAAAACAGTAAAAAGACTTGCCTTCGTGGGATCAATTATACCAGCAGCCATAAGATCCTCATACGTTCCAGTTGCAGCATTGTAACCATACTTCAGATTGTCACTCGATAGCACCTGAAGAAGGAACATAAATCAGTTCTGGCTTGCATATAGCACAAAACTTTGAAGATGACGAATGTCATAGTAATCTAACATGAATTCGTCCTAAGCACATACTTTTTCGATCACAACACTTCCATTTACCCCTGCATTCTTGGCAATCAACTTCATTGGGTAGCTCAATGCCCTTTTAACAATATCAGCTCGGACCTGCCAACCATTCAAAGAAAACTAAATCAGAAAATAAGTAGCAAACGTATAAACACTTTAGCCCTTCAATATTATAAAGGCCATTGACATTCCACATGCATCACCTTTTGTTCATCATTTTCAAGAGTATCTTTGATGACATCAACTTTTGCAGCAAGCCGCAACAAGGTGCACCCACCACCAATTACAATGCCCTCCTCAACAGCTGCCTTTAAAGAACAAAAAACTTAGATTAATTAATGCCTTAACAGAAACAGCAAGCAACAGATCCATGAAGTCTTTGGCATTGAGTAAATGTTATCACACACTACCTTTGTTGCATTGAGGGCATCTTCTACTCTCAACTTCTTTTCTTTAAGCTCTGTTTCTGTTTGTGCTCCAACCTGAATATGCATCACCCAAATTAGACTAGACACGGAACGATAAGGTCAGTTATTACCTAGTCAAAAATAATATTTTATTGAGGTATGTCATCAACAGATCACCTGAATGACCGCAACACCACCTGAGAGCTTTTCAATTCTTTCATTAAGTTTCTCTCTTTCAGAGTCCTGCTCTGCTGCCTGCACAACCTCCCAACATCAATGCAGAGTAGGAATAAGTGGTCTATTGAAGAAAGTAAAAAATATAACATAATATAAAACAGACGAAATGCACCTCAAAAAGGTTTCTAATCTGTGCAACTCGTTTATTTACTGATTCTTGGGTGCTACCATCACCGACGACGTGGCCGCGTTGAGTATCAAAGGCAACTCAGCGATTCTCAACTTCTCTGAACTAGCCGAGTCTCTGCCCCGTCCGGCGTCTCTCTCGCCGCGCGACGTCCAAGTTGCGGCGGCTAAAGCATCTGCAATGGAGCATTTCAGTCCTTTGACTTCCTCAACGTCGACTTCATTTGCATCGTCATTGCCGTTGTCGTCGGAAGTGTCGACTACGACGACGTCCGACGAACTGGGGGAGATTATTGAGCTGCCGAGTTTGGAAGGGAGCCTCGAGTCGCGTGAGTCTCGGACCGAGTTCATGTTGGGTGACTCGGTTGATGGGTGGCTGTATCCGCCGTGGAGGATGCATGACATTGACTTTTGTGGGTTAATTTTGGATCAGACGGTGGCAGCGGCGGATAATGTGATCCCAAGCAGCTTTGAGACTTCGACATGGGACACTTACTAATCCTTTTGCTTTTTGGACTACCACAAGACAAAGATCATGCTTCTTTTACATAGCATTTACTAGGTTCTATATGTAGTTGTATCCGTGTGATTTAATTCACAATACTGTCAATACAATTATAGGCACCGTTTGATAAAAAATTTTGAGTTTGAAATTAAATAAAACCATAATTTTTTTTTTCATAGTGCATTCAATAAATATCTCTCTCAAATTCTTAAGTAATGATATTGGTGAGAATTTGTCATGCTCTTTTGTCTTCCTAGCTGTCCTATAAAATTTAACAAATTACTAACATTATGCACATTTTATGTGGCTCACAAAAATTAAATAGTAAAAGTATTAATTTAAATTTTGGTAACATCACATTATTCAATTGCTGTTTTTTCTCTCTCACTTGCACAAAAGGATCACCCATGTAATATGGACATCTCCCAGTTTCATAATTTGCATTAATAATAGTTGAACACAGGACATGAAAAACAAAAATAACAAAAATAACACGGATTTGAAATACAAAAATAGTTAATGAATTACTCTTAAAAGAGGATTTCTCTTATTATAACTATCTAAAACAAGAGATGCACTTTCCCAACTTTGTACAATATACACTATTATCTTACATGATTGTGCAAAAGAATATATGTTTGAACAATTAATTTGAGAAATATAAGGTCTTTCTTGTATAGATGAACTAGGATTTCTTATTAGGCTTAATTTCTATTTTACACCATACATGTTTCAATCTTAGTTTTGAAACAAAAGGTAGATAAATTCTTATTAAAGCAACTTAGGTGATAAGTTGTACTGAACAATTTGTAATTATCTGTTTACCTTTTTAAGTGGGCAATTAAAATGCTATGCAAAGCCAAGAGAGCATGAAATACCTTATGACACGTAAAGTTGAAAGGGTCCTCATTGGAACAGAAGTTTTGACAAATCTTATTTCCTCCACCAATTATGTATAGGAAGCAGGCTGTTCAAATTAGATGACAGGGTCACCCTTCTATGGAGAAAACTTTAATTTATAGTTAGATTTTGAATTTTTGAAAGGGACTTAGATTTCAAGTTTCTAAATTCAATGACATTGGACTGAAAAATGTAAAAGAACAAAACTAGAGGTGAAAGAAAAAAAATAATTTTAAGCAACCAGAAAATTTATATTATTCTGGTGAAATTTTTTGTATAATTTTTTTTAAAAAAAAATAGAAACTACAACATTTAAAATCTATAAGGGGCTCCTTAATATAGCCGTTAATGATGTTATATAAAACTTAAGTCCACATAAAAAAGAAAAAAAAACTAGAGAAAGCAATGCCGTTGAAGGCATGAGCTCTTTTCAAGATTTCAATCACCAATCATTCTCCAAAGTGCGGCACTAAATATGTAAGGAATTTTCTTTTGAGGAACAGTTGAATTAGAGATTATATGTTATGATTCGTCTAGACTTTTCTAAGAGGTCCGTTTTTCCCCTGGCCCATCCACCGACCATGATTAGACAATGCATGCTGCCACAGTTAATCGCAGTTAATTTTTTAAAATAAGATTAATTGATTTGATCAGTTAAATTCACCAAAACTCTAACACTATCTAAACCCATTTCGGATTTTATTATTTGTTAGATAACTCATCCTTAATATGTATATTAAACTCTCAAATACTTTCCATTACGCTGTGTTTAAATCAATGATTCAGTGAAAAAAATAAAAGAAAAATCATATAAAATTTTATTATATTTTTTGTTATTAGAGAAAGTGGAAGGTAAACAAATATAAAAAAAAAAAGTAACAATTTAAAATATCTCATTTTCTTCCGTTCTTACTTTTTCTTTTCCTTTTACTTTTCTTTTGACAAATTCAAATGCTAGACATAGCATTAGGAGCAGGGCAGATTAAAAACTTGTTTTTTCATGCCAAATTGTCATTTCTACTCTCGCTGTGCCACCGGCACTTCTAGAATTCCTACTTTAGTACAAAGTTTCAGTATAATCACTGGAGCAGCAAAACCAACCGACTGCCATACATATACATAGTTTATTTCAATAAAGTCTCTACCTTTCTGGTAAGTTAAATTCAATAACCCAGTAAGAAACACTAATAGCTTTCCACAACTTATAATATAGTTTATAAAAAGAAACAGGTTTTCTTGTGATATACTAAAGCAACAGCGATTGCCATGCTACTTCAAATTAATAAACAAATTATTCTTTGTTGAATGATTCAATGACAAAGGTTTTTTTCCTAACCCATTTTACCTAATCGTAAAAATGAGATCAATTAAGGTGTGAAAGGAAAAAAATTATGTTGAAAAAAAACTGGAATTAATGGATTTCGTGAGAAAGCATGGTACACGTGGCAATTAATTGAGACCAGTGGGTTGCAAATTTGATATTAAAACGAGGTTTAATTAATTATTGTAGCCGTTGGGCAAAACGAGGTTTAATTAATTATTAGATTCACAAAGTTAAGTAGGCTTGTTTCGTACAGAAAATTATTCACATTGACTAATAAATACTAACTCTTGCATATAGTAAATCAACAAATCATCTTTCATTCCAACTCATGATTTGCATTGCAAACATTTCTTAATTAGAATATATCCACACGTTTCGAGCGCGTTGAATTGCGATCTTTTTTTTTTTATTTTTCTTTCTAAAAAATGAAGAAGAAATCAATCTATGTTATAACATATTGAGTCACTCCGCAATTTTTTCGAGAATCAAGTAACATGCTCCTGTGTTTTGAGACATGGAATGTAAGGTCAATTAAAAAGGTCGTTGGGAAGATTTGAAAGTGGCAAACATAGCCGAGGGGCTTGAATATATATATATATATAATGTGTATATATATACCATGTGATTTGAGGGTATTAATTGTCCTTGAATGGTCACCATTCTCTCCATACTTTTGAAGGCATGGTTTTTGTAAGTGTAATTTTTTGGACGGCCGTACCGATCACTTGAACTAATATGAATGAGTTTTTAATTTGTTGTAAAGAAACAAATGAGTTAGAATGAGTCAATTTTTTTTGGGCCAATTATATTTTGACGGTTAAGTTAGCAATCTTAACCAAAGGTAGAAGTAAAAATAATGAGTCTGTACAGTTTAATCGAATTGATCATACCTTACTTCTTGAAACTTTGGTCTTTATTGTGTAGCGCTCTCTATTGAATCTATTCTGATAATCATGACTCACTGCACATGTTTATGCTGGCTAAAGCCGGCTGATCGCACACAATTTTACCTTTGTCGCCATGCCCGAACTTAACTGAACGGACGTGAGCGTCGTCGTTGTGTGCAGTGTCTCCTCCGCATTAAATGCGGGTCTATCCTCCATTAAATACTCTGACTCTTTGCATGATTATATTTAAAGTTGGGCTAAGAAAATTTTAACTTACACTGATAAAATGACCTAGGCTTGTGTTACAATAATTATCTCTGAACTGTTTCAAATTTAATTCAACAGTGCTAATCTTTTTAAACTTATAAATTAATTTAGACCTGTATTTATTTTATCACAGCTTTAATTGAATTTGAACTGGCAGATGGACCCTATAGAGTGCAAAAATGGCATCCATATAGCAAAATTGATCCTAATAACCTAGGCTTGAGTGAGCTGGTTTTCAAATCCAATTCAAAAGCGAGAAGTTAAATCACATGGGGTCATGTACTGGTTTAGGATAAGATCTTCCTAAGTTTTAATAACCCGTCAGAATCCTTGGTAGACTTTCCATCATATACCATTGTAGATATATACGTATACATATATTAGATTTCTATAGGGTATATACAGATATCATGCTCTTGGAGTTTTCATGTTAAACTTGACATCTTTTACGGTGATTAAGGGTTTATTTTAAGTATTTTTGATTTATTCGTTCAAGTATTTCAAATTATACGAGAAGAAATATAAAGGAAAAAGCAAAAAATTGAAAAAATTAAACTTTTTTTTTACTTATAAATTAAAAAAATCAAATCAAAAACTAAAAAAAAATTGTACGGGCCTAAGAAATATAACTATTAACATTCTTACTTTTTGTAGTCAACTAGTCAGCTTCTCATCAGTGCTGACAGCTCACGTGCTCCTTGCCCCTTTTGATTCTTCTCATCCTATTATTTTACCCCAATTACAAAAGAACGTGCTGTTCTTGCTAGTGGGTTGGTGGTTATGATGATCTAATCAATGTGATTCTTTTCTAATTATCAAAGCACAATTTGATGTTTGGTTATTGAAGTATTATTTAAATAAAGTTGCACGCATTACTGCATTTATACATATAATTAATGCATGGAAAATGTTATTTTTTTAGAATTTTTGTATGAAATTTTGAATTAAAATGATGTGTGGTAGTAGTAGTTTTGTAATTAAACTACATCTTATTGGATTCTTTATTTTAAAGTGATAGGCCAACAACTCAGCCACATCATTCTGAATAAAAATTTTGTATAAATTTTTTAAATATATAACATTACCGTTACTGCATAAACTATCATCATTAGTATCATTTGGGCCAAAACTCAAGCTTACAAATAGTAAATTTGAAAAGACAAATGCTAACTCGTGTTCTTACAAAGTATGGGTTTATAATATTTTTATAATTTTTAATATTTTGTATAGCTAAATAATACATATTTTGTATATGCATAACTAAGATTCTAACATATAATGCTACAAACCATGACATTAATACTATGTTAGGATATCGAATTTGTAGAAAGAAAATGAAAAGAGATGAGAAATGAAATCACTTTTGTTGTTTGAGTGTTAAGGAAAAGCAATGAGTAAAATAAAATAAAAAAAATAAGTGAAGAAATGATATTCTCTCACGTAGGTTTACATTGTTATTGTTTGTAAATGTCTATTTTTTTCTTTCTTATTTTTTTAATATAACCAAACAAGCGCTTGTCTTTTTAAGAACCAACACGTCTTCAACTAACCCTACCAACCCGGTGATACATGTTCATTTAAATTGCATTCAAAATTTATGTAACCTAGCTACCAAAGAACGGGTTTAGATTTGCTATGATATGTCGGAGAAAATTAATCACAAGACATGTTTATTTGAGAAATAAAGGGTGAGGGATAAGCGATGAAATCTAATGAGTCCCACAAAATTTATATTTGGCAATAAAAAAAAAGTTTTAGATTACATCTCCCTCCAAAGAGATGGTATTAGATATTCCCTTTCTTGAGATAAAATGTAATTTTTATTTTTACTCTTGTCATAATTATAATTTTATATAAGTACATTATAATATGATATTATATTAATATTAATTTTATAATAAATAAAATAATAAAATAATATTAATTATCCAACTTCTTATCCCACTCTAACCAAACATAATATGAGTAATCTCCCATCACATTATGGTATTATTTATCAGCCATCATCACTTTTTTAATTCCTCAGTATTACTTATTTCTCATTTTCTCATCCTGCAAACATATGAGACCTAATAGACTATTTTGGTTGCCATCTCTGATAAGTTTTTATTACATTTTACCTTCATTTATTGAGAGAACTTGAAATTTTTTGTATTTATATTTATATTATGGGGTGCAAGATATGATTGTATTGGTTTTTGGAAGACATCCAAGCACAAAAAAAAAAACGTTTTTCAGACAGTTTTTAAACTTCAACACGAAATGCAAATTCAAGTTCCTTTGGTTAGACTACTCATTTGCTTATCTTTTGAAAATTGTGTTATACATCCTAATACGTTTATAATGAAGTGCATTATATATCTCAATTGCATTCATCTTTTTATTTTTTCAACTAGTGTGACTTTGGGCATTATGGAGTTGAAATACGAAAACAATCTCTCCACAAGCCGAGATAGGCATATTAGACCCTTCCGAAATCCTGTTATTGGAAAAAAAGTCAAATAATCAAGTAGTACGAGATTCTTTAGTACTCATGCATTTTGTCATGTTTTATTTATTACATTAAAAGTCTTTTCATTAATTACAAATTTTTGTTACTGATATAATAAAATACTCCATATCCAAATTTAATTAGAATAAATACAATGTAGTTTGTACTACCTGACCAGTGAAATTATTTCAGCAAGAACTTGGCAGTTCCCATTAGGTAAAATAATGCATACCTAACATGGTTTCATTGAGTGGATAAAACTGTTCGAAAGACAATGAACAAATAGCACATTTTGGGTGGTTATAGCCAGTGAGGGATCCATCAAATGCCGAATGAGAGCAACTGCCCCACTCACTTGGCAACTTCTATTATTTTTTAAAATTTTTATTTATATTTATTCAATTTTAAGTTATAAATATATTGTAATTGCTCCTATTGCACCCATTGAATTTATTAACTCTTACATTTGCCCCTACTGAATTTATTAACCCTTACATTTTGTGACTTCTTTCTTTGACAGGGCTTTTTCTCATTTGGACTGATTCTTTATTTTAGAAAAAACGAAAAAAGATATAGAAACTATATAGGACTTTAATACCATTTTAAGGTTTAACAAAATTGGGACCTTAAAAAATCTTTTGTTTGTACCACTTTTTTTTATTTTTTAATTTATTTAGGATAGTGTATTTTAGGCCTTTTTTTTTTCTTTCTAAGGGGCATTCTTTTCTCAGCTAAACTAAGACATTTTTAGAGGAAAAAAAAAAAAACATACATGCAAACTATATAGGACTTTGGCTATAGCATGTAAGGTTTTAGAAATTTAGGGCCTTAAAAAATTCTTTTATCTTGTACAATTTATTCATTTTTTGTTAAACCATTGTTTTTCTTGTCTACAGTTTACTAGTGTAGTTGGCTTTTTATCCCTTTCTTTAACGGATATTTTTTCTCATTTGGATTGGAATTTTTTATTTAAAAAATAGATATAAAAACTATATAGGGCCTTATTAAGTTTCAAAAATTTTGAGCTCTTAAAAATTGGGAGCTAACGCTAGGTCTTGGTTGCCTTATGGTTCAGCTAGCCTATAGGAGCCATCTGTAAATTAAAATTGTGAGATTGTTTGGCCATTATAGAGCTATCTTTTAATTTTATAGATGATCATAATTTTATTGAGTGGTATTGCTTTTCCTATATAGACTTTTTATAAAGGTCAGCTCCTTTTTGACATCCTTAATATAATTATCTATTTATTTATCAAAAAAAATGAATTGTCAATTAAGAAATAATTTCTTGAAGATCTTGTGTAAGTTTCGGCCCCCCCTAGTGAACAAAAATTCTGATTCGCCTAGCAGAACAAATACATTCACAAGCAGTCGTCCAAATATTCTTTTGCATGCATTGCTTTACAGAAACTGCCGATTTGACTAGATAAATCATTTGGTAAGGTGTAATCATCATAACCAAAAAAGGGGAAGTTCTCTCTCTCTGTCTCTCTCTCTCTCTCTCTTATTGCCTTAAGGTAGGGTCTATATATGTGGATTAAGCAAGACCTCTACTAGTTGCTTGAGAGAGAGAGAGAAAGAGATGTTTCATTCAAATCATTTGTGAAAAATGACCCAAATTGAGCTGCAAGCCATTATAATTTCATGATTGGACACCCTTTTCATTATTCAATTGAAGGATGAAAGATTGCTATCAAACTGATCCTCAATGATTAAAATAGTTTTGCTCATTCATAACTAGACATCCACGGGAGACTAAAGGGGCTGATGAAACAAGAACGTAACAAAATCTGCAAACTTGTATTTATCCATTAAAAAACAAATTATCATGTCCCATTTTTGATTTTCTAGTGATTCTTGATAATCTAGTGCCACCATGAACGATGGTGACAGACGCAGCAGTCACTTCATTCATCTGAAATTAGGTTTTTGAGTCATGTTAAGTTAATCTTCAAAGAGGGCCCTTGTTCATAATTTGAACATTATTGTGATTTTGATGTAGTTGTGGTTTCTCCTCGTGATCATCCTAACTGAACATATCGTGACAGTTTTTGAATATTTTGTTTGTATTATTTCTTATATATATATTCCTCTTGGTATGATAGAATGATGGAATCAAAATTTGTGTAGAACAATAGTGACATTAGATTGATAGTCAAATCAGCGAGCTTTTTTCCATCTACTCAAAGGTCGGCTACAAGGTTCTAAACCTCATCCCTGGCATTACCCTTTTAAGTCATGTTGGGCACCAAAAGAGTCTAGCAACCAAACACAACCTACATTGTCCTAGTTTAATCTTGTTTCTTATATTCATTACTATTTCCGTTTCTTGACAAATGCAGAAAGAAAACATGTTATTAGCAAATTATAATGAACAAATCAAGTAACATTTGACCCACATTATAAGAGGTAATTATCAGCTGTATCGCTTTCGAGTCAATTTTGGATTTACATATCAATTCTTGGGTCTTACCAATCTAGCCATCTAAATTGGTTCTTCAAATTCTCATTGCAATCAACGCCCTATGAGACGCAGCTGATTAAGATTTAAACATCACGTGGCAGAACTAGTTCTTTTTTGATGCAATCATATTGACAACTCAAAACAAGCAAAAGCTGACCATGTGGGTGTAGTATCAAAACCTTTTGAATCATTCTGAAAATTTTCATTGTTTTACAATCTGAACCCAGCAAACTGCCCAAAACTGAAATTAAATCAATCCTCACCACCTTTGACAATGACAAATATGATCTCTTTGACCTTTTTTTCATTTTATTTGGGCAGAGCGGATCTCTAACTGACCTGAGCTGAAGCAATCACAGCATCAAATTTTGTTCATGACACATGCCTAAATGCTGCAGCAACTCAGTAACCATAACCTGATTCAGAACGCAATAGCAAATAATTGATGAATTGAAAATCTTCACTAATTTAAAGTCAGAAATCATAAATAAGTGAAGATGAGGCAACAGGCAAAAACCTGAATTATCCATGGGGTTTCCAGCAGCCACAGGTTCAGGCTCCTTGATCTCAACAACCACAGCATCTGATGTAAGGAAGGTCTTTGCAACTGAAGCTGCATGCTCCAAACAACATCTCACCACCTGGTTTCCACACAATATAAGTTTTTTCTTTTTTAGAAACTAGCATAAAGCAACATATCTGTCGAATTTACTTCAGCCCACCCCGAAACAAGTAAATTCAAATAATATGGAATAGAACTCAAACAAGCACACAAAGTCCATGAATTGAATCCAAAAAAACCCATAATTCCACATGACCACCACAGAGTGGAGGACCTATATCATGATGAAGGGGAAACAGACTTAGGCTAGTATCATTTGCATTTATCAGCAAAGAACACATTAGGTACCAGAAAATACCAAAAAATAAAGGATAACTAAGGGTATAGAAAATTATTAGGCAACATTAAGTAGGAAGCCAGCGGCAATATTAATATTCTTTTCAATATTTTCCACTTTTATCATTATTTTGTTCTTAACTTTTGGCTGGAATATGATATATATAGAACTGGGGTTTCAAGAATGAACTCAACAGTGAAACTAATGCACATTAAAATAGAAAAAAGAAAGAAGAAGAAGAAGAAGAGAGAACCATATATTATCATTCTAAATCTAGAATCATTTAGATCAATCAGGATAATTTGGGTATTCACAACATTAGAAAATTATGGACATAACGTTAGTGAATTTTTGACTTAACAACAGGGTGTAAATAAAAAAATTGGATCTCTTCAAAATTTTAAATGCATCTGAGCTAATTTAGTTTTCGATGGAAATACACAAATCCAAGACAATTTCAAAAACTAGCATTTCACCACAAAACAGGCTGGCGGAATCCTTTTTTCCAAGTTAGCCTAAATTTTGCTTTGACTAATCTGATCAGTAAAAGCACATAAATGCATCATTTCTAAAGACATCTCAAAACAGTAAAAAGACTTGCCTTCGTGGGATCAATTATACCAGCAGCCATAAGATCCTCATACGTTCCAGTTGCAGCATTGTAACCATACTTCGGATTGTCACTTGATAGCACCTGAAGAAGGAACATATATCAGTTCTGGCTTGCATATAGCACAAAACTTTGGAGATCATGAATATCATAGTAATCTAACATGAATTCGTCTTAAGCACATACTTTTTCGATCACAACACTTCCATTTACCCCTGCATTCTTGGCAATCAACTTCATTGGGTAGCTCAATGCCCTTTTAACAATATCAGCTCCGACCTGCCAATCATTCAAAGAAAACTAAATCAGAAAATAAGAAGCAAACATATAAATACTTTAGCCCTTCAAGATTATAAGGCCATTGACATTCCACATGCATCACCTTTTGTTCATCATTTTCAAGAGTATCTTTGATGACATCAACTTTTGCAGCAAGCCGCAACAAGGTGCACCCACCACCAACTACAATGCCCTCCTCAACAGCTGCCTGTAAAGAACAAAAAACTTAGATTAATTAATGCCTTAACAGAAACAGCAAGCAACAGTAGGCAACAGATCCATGAAGTCTTTGGCATTGAGTAAATGCTATCACACACTACCTTTGTTGCATTAAGGGCATCTTCTACTCTCAACTTCTTTTCTTTAAGCTCTGTTTCTGTTTGTGCTCCAACCTGAATATGCATCACCCAAATTAGACTAGACACAGAACGATAAGGTAAGATATTACCTGGTCAAAAATAATATTTTATTGAGGTATGTCGTCAACAGATCACCTGAATGACTGCAACACCACCTGAGAGCTTTGCAATTCTTTCATTAAGTTTCTCTCGTTCATAGTCCTGCTCTGCTGCCTGCACAACCTCCCAACATCAATGCAGAGTTGGAATAACGTGGTCTATTGAAGAAAGTAAAAGATATAACATAATATAAAACAGACGAAATGCACCTCCAAAAGGTTTCTAATCTGTGCAACTCGTTTATTTACTGATTCTTGGGTGCTGCCATCACCAACAATCGTAGTTGTATCCTTGGTGAGCACCACTTTTGCAGCATGCCCTAAGACCTCCTTTTCAGCTTTGTTCAGCGATAACCCAACCTCCTCTCTAATCACGGTTCCTGCAATATATCATGTAAGAATAAAATTTAGAAGACACAACTTGATACAGAGTACAAAATTACTATCACCATGTAATACACTGACCCCCAGTAAGGATAGCAATATCATCTAGATATTGGCTTTTGCGCTCTCCAAATCCTGGGGCCTTGAGTGCAGCAATTTTTAAGGCCCCTCTGAGCTTGTTCACAACAAGAGTAGCAAGGGCCTCCTGCTCAATGTCTTCTGCAATTATCAAAATTGGATATCCTCCCTTAATAGCATCTTCCAAAACATTAATCAGATCTCTTGCATTTGTTATCTTTTTGTCAACCAGAAGTAACTGCAGAGACAACATCCAACCTTCAGTAGAATCCAAAGCCAATAACCTCATAGTCAGCAAATTGAGTGAAATAGCAGGATACACCCTCAAACATAAAGACAGATAATAGAACCCATGATGTAGCCACAAACCTTGCAATTTTCATATTCAACAGCCATTTTCTCACTGTCCGTCACGAAGTAAGGGGAAATATAGCCACGGTCAAATTGCATGCCTTCCACAACATACAAGCTGTTCTCAGCACTTTTGCCTTCTTCAAGAGTCACCACACCCTTCCTGCCAACTTTACTCATGGCTTCAGCTATCATATTTCCCACTTCATAGTTGTTTCCTGCACTAACTGCAGCGACATCTGCTAGTTCACTGTCTTCAACCTACAAACCATATTCATAGCAAAATTTGGAGTTCAAGTTGAAATTACGAATGCTCATAGTTGAAGCTAAAATCAGCTGCAGACTAGTCATCAAAGTCATTGTGACAACTACAGACAAATCAACATGCATTTTCAGTTTAAGTTAATAAAAGTCCATTGGCATCCTAATTTACCTCTTTTGACATTAACTTGAGCTCCGCAACCAGGGCTTTAGAGGTTTTCTCAATACCCTTTGTAATCTGAATTGGGTTTGCACCAGCTGCAACCACCTGAATGGAACAGGGCCTAAATGGTTAACATACTACTCCAACCCCCTTTTTTTTTTATTGGATAAATTAACATGAATCCTTACAAACCTTAACACCTTCAGCAATCAGACCTTGTGCCAAAACAACAGATGTTGTTGTCCCATCACCGGCCAAATCATTTGTCTTTGAAGCAGCTTGTCTCACCAGCTTAGCACCAATGTTCTCTACAGGGTCCTCTAACTCAACCTGTGAGGAAATCCAGTTCTTGACTTTAACAAAATGACAACATAACTAAATAAATATTTCATTGTACATAGAAATTTAAACAAGTGGACCAAGATAGTTTACAACAACCAGACCCAAAAAACCATAGAAATTTAAGGTCTAGAACTGGTGTTCTAAAAAATGTGACAAAGCAAAATATTAAGTGGAAGGAAAAAGGAGGGGGAAAAGAAATAAAAAGAAACGATCACAAACAATACTTTGTTCAACGTTTCAAAGAACCAAACATAGCTTAATAACGAGCACACCTCTTTAGCCACAGTTACACCATCATTAACAATTTTGGGAGACCCATACTTGCTCTCCAAAACTACGTTCCTTCCTTTTGGACCAAGAGTAACCCCCACTAGATCTGCAAGCTTGTTAACACCTGTCTGCATTGGGGGAAAGTAAAGCAAGAAAAAAAAACAGTTATCACTATGTCCTAGCCTCCCAGGTGAAGTAAGCCATACGGACACATTTTATTTGCAACCTCACCTGTAGCTTCTTAATAGCAGAACCATCCTTGTTGAAATGTAGCTCCTTGGCCATTGACCTAACGATGGGAGAGCATCTTTTCTGCAGAATAACATTTCTTCTTCTGTTTCTAAAAGAACTTGAAGATATGGAAGCCAATGAAGACAAAGTCTCCCCAGCATTCATGAATTTCTTATCCATTGTACGGCTGCCAGGAGATGCAAAAGAGCCAACAGAGGACATGGTGTAGAAGGTTGATGCCATTTTCAATCAAGAGCCTGAAATTTACACCATAGTTCCAGAGAGTCCATTTAGAAGATAACCAAATCTCATAGAACACAGAGACATGCTGCATAGCTGTACAAATGCAGACACAGAGACATGCTGTATAGGTTTACCAATCCAGACACAGAGACATGCTGCATAGGTGTACCAGTTAACTAAGCTTCTTATGGTCAGCTAACTTTATTCTTCTCCTGTGATCAGCTTTACTTTGAGCATAGCTTATATAAAGCACCGCTTTCTCTATATGCCTTTGTGGATTTCTTACATGAATCTTTATTCTTCAATCAGCACTATTTAGATCCTTAGGTAGTGCAAAAGCTTGATTTGTATGTGGATTCCTGTGAATCTTATATTTAAAGAAAGAAACTATTTCCCTAATCCTCAGTTGTGTTTGCACCTTTAGGACCATATACAGGGAAACAGTGATAAAAATAGAAACTCTAAAATAAGTTTCTTGATAAATTGCATATTACCCTTGTTCTTTTGCACATCTGTAAGGTAAAGAAAGTACATCCTTGTAGAAGGTCCAAACTCCAAAGGAGTGCTAAAGATCGATAGCTTGGGGACAATTACATACCAAAAGGTTCAAAGAAGGAACATGCATAACGAGTCAAAAAGTGGACAGGAGTGTAATGCCCACAAATGTTTGGCAAGACAATTTTAATTAGGATTTTCTGTGGTTACAAGACTACTGTTAGAACCTACCCCCAATCTCCTTCTGAACATTGATTCGAGTCTCCTTGGTAGCTTTTCCTAAATTTCAATGCAGTCACAGAATAGATAGCAAAGAGCCGAAATTGAAATGCTAACATCACTATTCACTAATATACATTCAATTTCTTGGCTTATTACTCAACAATTAACCAAAATCTTCATAGGAAGAGAGCACTAAATCATTGTTGTTGAATCCATTCAACCAGATGAGTTTCAAACCAGTGGAAAATATCAACTGTTCAAGAATCTGAGCAAGCATCACAACTACCATAGAAGATATGAAACTGCAGTCAGAATTCCAAGACAACCACTTTCAGACAATTCCCGAGAAAATCATACAGCAGAGCCTTATTCCAATTGCTATATAGAATACTGACTACGAGATTGTTTTCTAAAATACAAATTAATTCACAGCATACTCAAATAAACATACACATTCATACACACATACATATATTTATATATATACATATGTGAAAAAAATTGATTTTGGAATTACCAGGTAATTTCCAAGGACGGGAAACCGGGGTTTAACAGTAGCAGAAGACAGCTCGTGTAGGATGAGCTAGGGTTTTAGAAGATAAGCGCTTCAGGCCTCGGAAACTCCGGTCAGTGCGAAGGTTCTAGAAAACTTTTATATAATCTAATGCGAGGTCTGGGGTAGTGTTCCCGTGGGTTGACAGCCTAGATTGTTTCCGTGTTACTGATCCTATGCGGATGTTGAAAATGGATCTGGTGATTCTGGTCGGGTCAACAGTTTGATCATTATATTAGTTGGATAAATATCTTATAAATGCTAAATAATATCAATATTAACTATTCATATTTATAATTTATAATAAAATTAAGTTATCGAGCAATTTAGAAATTTTAATATAAAATGAATTAATGTGTTGAAACGGGTAAACAGACACATTTAGGGTCAAATAAATTTGCAAGCCTTATAATTTCGGAGAGAGAGATTTACAAAATTTATGCTTCAAAAGCTATAAGATATGATCAAGGGATTGTGTTATATAAAGATGATCTAGGAAAGAGAGCTTTGGATATTTCATTAAGCACATCATTGACGTTGCTTTTCCACACAAACATGCATGGAATAAAATTTTGTTGATCAAAAGAAACTTTATAAATCAAGTGAAAATCATTTATTTATTTACTTATTTGACAGTTAAAAAAAGAAAAAAATTTGATTTTGAAACCAAAACAAATTTAATATCAGGACTTATTAAGAAATGCTCGAGTCAAAAAAACTCTACAATCCATGTCAATGTGAAGTGCAATTAGAAGAAAAAAAATCTCTAATTATATGATTTTGTTTTGATTTTTGCAATTAACATTGATGGCTCACAAATAATGTGGCAGATTTGAAAGTTTCAGGTTGGAATCCAAATCTTCAAATTTTGTTTCTCATTGTGAGTTATAGTAAGAATGTTTAAATCCTCTTTATCTTCTGCATGGGCACACATGTAATCTAAGAATTTTCCTCAAAAAGATCAAGGTCTAAAACTAAAACTCATGGATTCCAGGCAGAGTTCGCAATAATAAACAACAATCAACTCGGGTAGTGTAATTGACCAAAATCTTTTCCTTTTTCTTTGGAAGCTCAAGGGATTCACACTTATCAAAATATTTGATTCTTACTTTGGGCAAATGTGTAAAATTCCGAATTTACTTAGTTGAGAAAGAGTGTGAATTAAGAGTGTACAGCTTGTGAAATGTCAACGTTATCCTAATTTGAGTTTTTGCATTGCATGAAGCATTTTTTAAAGAAAACCCCTACCTAATGTTAATCACTCTGAAAATAACTGTTTTCCTAAACGATTCGTGTCTTACTCGAAACAGGTAAATAGCTACTTTTTTGAATAATTCGTGACTTACTCGAAATAAGTGGTTGATTGTGCGTGACAAAGCAAACACCCAACACACACAAAATAAAAATAAAAAAAACCACCATAGGCACAACATGTGGAAATTGATCAAAATGAATCACTAAGCTCAAGCAAAAGGAGTGACAACCAAGATATAAACTCCCAACACAATAAAACTTCCAATGTTTTACAGATTAAGTACCCAAATGCAAATGCTACAAGGCAAATGATTCCAAAATGTATATATGGAATCTCAAACAAACCAAACCAAATTAAACGATGTCTTCATAACATAACAAAACAAAAGGCTATGGTGCAAACAATACAAATGTGGCAATTATAAGAGCCATTGAGACAGAAACCAGTGTCACTGAAACTGATGCCCCTGAACTCGAATGCTCTCCGGGTGGACCGGCGATGGAGGGAGGAGATATTGGGTGCAGAGTCATCACCTCGATGACCAGCCGCTGGCCGTCCTTGCAGTGATTAGAGTCTCCGGTTATGAAGTACATGGGTCCCGGCTTGTCGAGATTCACAACACTATTCCCATCATTAAAGGTTGAGATTGGATCGCTCGTGTTGCAGTGGTAGTAACCCCATTTATCCACCACAAGAACAGAGTCATTTGTGTACTGAAAACCTGTTCAAAGTTGGAAAATTGCAATATATTAGAAAAATTCTCTATTTTCATAAATTACCAAAAATAATTTAAGAAAATGGAAGACCACATGTAATTAATAAACTCACGCAGCGAATCTCCGACTACGAATCTGTTTTTTGCAGCCCACTCATTATACATTGCAGTGTCGTTGATTCCGGGCTGTCGCCAACCCTCGGTGTCACCAACTTTGAATTCCTTGGAAGCTTGGACTGGTTTGTTCATGGTGGCTAGGAATATGAGAAAAAAGGTGCAGAAGAGAGCAAAGGTAGAAGCCATGTTTGTGTTCTTCATTTTGCTCTTGCAATGAAGTATTACTACTAGTAGGAGGAGGATATGGAAATTGTGGTGATTGTAACTTCAAAGGTGGTGAATGGGTAATATAGAACAGAAAAGAATAAAAAAAAAACAAGATTTGAAATTTTGGAGGGTAAAGAAACGGCTATAAACGTGGTGGACGTGGCAGTTATATAGGTGGTTATGTGTGTGTATATATTGCGGGGCAGTTACTGCTGTGACAAGGAGAATGGGTGTGTTGACTGTTGATTTTGATTGCTTTGAATTTTTCAAAGAACTAGATTTGCGAGGGAAAGTAGAAACTTTGAAGTGAATTATAGAAGTGCCCAAGGACTTGAAGCAAAATGATAGGAGTCGTGCTGGAGCCTGGAAGGTTGGGAAGTGTTTTTACTCTTCTCTATTACCTTCAAGTGATTACCGAGAAAAATGTAGTGGAAAGTTGTTTTTATTTTCAAGTACTAGGAATCTTCCGTGGGTTGGATGTGTAAAGTTCAAATCTCCATATGTGTGTCTCTTCAAATTATAAAGTTCAAATGATGGATGAGTTTTTTTTTTTTTTGTCAAAAGGAGTCAGGGTGTCCAAGTCAACTTGTACTTGTTTCGACTAATTTTTTTCTTGAACCACTCAAAGACATGTCATCCACACTTAAATTAGAGTATTCTCAATGTATCCAGTTCTTGCATTTGGTAAGAATCGAACTCTTGACCTCTCGAAATAAGACCAAAATCTTGGCCAACTGGGATAACCAAGGTATTTCAGTGGTATAGTGTTACCCAAAATTTGTTCAATGATTGTAATACCAAATCTAATCCATATTGCAATGTAGATTTTCTTCATAACCAATTCTAGCTCCTCTTTTCTCCCCGAGAAAACATACACCAGGAACAATGGACAAAACAAAAGGGACTCCTTGCAAGGTGTCGAACGATAGGACAAAGATTGTAACACTATGAGAAACCCAAAAACCTTTCAAGGGTTTTGGCCCTCAGATATCCTAAAAAACAAAAATAGAATGATCAAAAAGCTCCTGTCCGAGCACCTTGCTCATACATTGCTCCTCATATCAAGTAGGCTTGGTGGCATTGGTTTTAGGGACCCAAAGCGCAGTGACAAGCCACGAGATTATATACAGAAATCAAAGAAAAGATTGAGAATGTTTACGTTGCTAGGCCAATGTAAGGAAGTGAGCCAAGAACGAACATCATCGAATCACCATTGAAATTCCGACACAGCTTGTGCAGTTGGTGAAGTCAGTAGGTATATTAGAATACAGAATTAGGATTTCCGATGTCAGCCCTAGTTCCTAGTCCTCATTACAAGAAGGGAGGAGAGGTATGTGGCTAATGTTATAATTGTCCACGATTGATGAAAGAATGACGAGACTAGCTAGCTAATGGTTAATCACTCAATAAAGTCGCGTGGGGTCACCCTTTTATTATTGAACTCATGAATTAGTAGTTTTTATTATTTTCTTTCCTCCTACTACTCTTTGAAACAATTGTAGGGCCATTATTCACACAATTGTAGGGCCATTATTCACACACCAAGTATATAAATTTCATGCATAAAATAATGGTAGTTAAGCAATAAGGGGCACGGAGATTTGGGAATTGGTAGTTAAGCAATAAGGGGCACGGAGATTTGGGAATGGATCAAACTTCTTGACACTTCTCATGCACATTAGTGTTAGCTTACCACTAAGCCACTCTTTGTAATTGAATTATTCAATTAAAGGTTGTTTGAATATACTTCCATAACCAATTTTAAATCGGATAGTGAAATTATATTATTACAAAAAAACATTATATAAAAAACTTCACCGAAATACTATGGACAGTGGCATTTTTAAAATTATGCAAAAAAATAGCAAGTGTGTGGCATTTTTAAAATTATGCAAAAAAATAGCAAGTGTGTTGGTAAAAAATGAAAGAACCACAAATAAGACATGTATAAAGGAAAAAAATAGAAAATTTGTATAGCAGTGGATATACTTCTATAATCAAAATAGGAAACCGGAAAGAAAATTCTGCAGTGGTATTTTTAGAATCATAAGCTAAAATAGCGGGTGATTTGTAATGGAAAATTGCTTATTTAGCAATATTCCTTCTTGGTGGTCTTTGCAGTAAATTTTGGTGTGGTCAGATTCTGATCTTGATTCAAGTGAGATCAAGCAGACCTAATCTACTAACACAACCGCCTGGATTCAAGGCCATATTAGTTCTTTGCAAAGGACACTCACAGTGCTGAAATTTGCTAAACTTACTTCTGAAAGCAAAGATATCAACCATTTGGATAAATAAAACGAAAGGAAATTCAGATAACATTCAGAGCATATATTCATACAGGATTGAGTAACATGAAGTAGTAGTGTGTAGGATGCAAGGCAAAGTCAGCACTTGGAGAGCCAAATTACGTCAACCAAGGCCGAGGCAGCGAGCAAGAAGCAGCTGACAAAAGCGAAGGCTATCGAAACAGCAATACGATCGCAGAAGATACGCAATGGCTTACAGAAATTTGGCAAAGCTGCATGCCTGATTCCCGTGCGGTTCAGGTTTGTCACGCCCGATGCAGCCGATCCGGCACTCATCATTGCATACGCAAGTATCTGCAGCAATAGATAAAAACCAAACCCTTTGAATGGCACGTAGAGAAGAAATGCTCAAAATTCTCGAACAAGGAGATACCAATTTGGCCATTTACCTGATCCCCGGCAAAAATAAGCCAGGCGTGATTCCGGGAAGGGATCACCGGAGACTTCCGAAGCAGCCTCAACATGGTAATGAGTAATTGAAGCACAGAGTGAGCTGCAACGGCTGCCGAAACTCCAACCAGGTACCTGTTTTTCAACACAAATTGATAGATTTCAAACCCCTCAATTTGTCATTCAAAATACATTTCTAAACTATGTATGAAATGACCCGTGAAACGGCATCAAATACAAACTGTAACAGCTGTACATGTTGAAGTTCATCAGGCCTATTCGGTGAACTTCACCTAACCACCCCAGTCCCATTGTTTCGAAAACTTGTGTTCGGCTTAATTAAAATTCCCTTCAACTTGATTAAAAAATTAAACAAGTTAAACTTAAACATATTTTCAAATTCGATTAAATTTGTAAACTTCTCCGGCTCCATTGCTACCGCAGACGCAATCGATCCGGTTCCATTGCTACCGCGGACGCAATCGATCGGATTATATAGATATCCTTTCAAAAAACATAGGTCATCGAAAGGATCTCAGAGATCCACCAAAACACGAAAGCCAGAATCTTTCAAAAAAATGAATTCCTGTTCTAAGTGTGCATAACTGCATGAATAAGCTCCCACTAACCGATCAATTTGAGATACAATTCGAGATTTTCCTTGGGAGGTATCGGGAAAAAATTAAAAAACAACTACTTCCCGACTCAGTTATAGCCCTAGTCACGGACTCACGGGTGCGTGTTTCTATTCATTTGAATGCGATGAAGCTGGAAAGAGGCCGTTCCCAAAATTTGTCGCCACCCAGAAAATCATCAGCCCCAAGGGTAATGTCGTCAATGTGAAATTCAACCAACCCCACCGTACAACACAAACTAGAACTACAAGATTCCACTTCGGCCGGTCCCTTTTGGTCAGAAGAACCAAAAACTCGCAAGTAAAATCATAATCCCTGGATATTTTACACTAAGTTATGCATATATGTCTGTTTCGTTACTGAGAAAATTGGAGGAAATATTTTGCAGAAAATTGCTTTTACTTCAATAAAACAATGGAGGAAACAGTTGGTGGAGATCAGAGAATCGCATTTCAGTAATTACGAGGTGGTTAAGCGGAGCTTACTCGAAGGAATCGGAGAAAGACCACTTGGAGTAGACATGGACGCTGAAGCCGAAGATGGAGACAGTGGAAGCTTCCTCGGCAGTGGCCATGACAGACAGTGCAATCACAGAGGTCAACAGACAGGCCAGCCTGAGAATGACGTGCATGACGTCAAATTTTAGGCTAGTTCTCCGGTCAGTCTTCGCCGACTCCGCCACTGCCGCCACCTTCGTCTCCGGCAGTTGAATCCCCATCTCCGTCGGTGTCTTCAGCTCGTTCATCATGTTCCTCTCTCTCTCTCACTAATACGCTCTCTGTGCAAAGTTCTTGAGGTTTGAGTAGAGAGGGTTTGAGTACTGGGCAAGGGGCTTTAAACTGGGGAAGCTGGTGGGGAATTGTGTGGGTGACTGGTCCGTCTGATACGTGAGACACGTGGCGGATATCAGGTGGGTATGTGGCAGTGCCCGTGACTGAACAGTTCACTGGAACTGACGCTTTGTTTGTTGCTCGGTTTTTGGCTTCCATCGGAACTTACATAGAGATGGGCTTTTTTGACATTTCGGCGTTCTTTTGACGGCACGGGCTCCATTGCTATAAATTTGGATGACAAAATAATTTGATATCCCGGTTCGTCCAGATGGGTATGGTTCGTCAAGATGGGTATAGAACGGGTATAGCTTAATATTAATAAGAGGCATGATGAATTTAGGTGTAAGGTATAAAAATTCGTTTAATTTGAACCTATTATGTTTATAAATATATATTTATTTTTTATATGTATATATTTTATTAAACTAAAATTATTATATATTTTTTATTTTATAATTTTTTCTCTTACTCATGATTTATTTAAAAAAATTATTATAATAAATAAAATTTAGCAAAACAAGTATAGAAGAAGTTACCATAACAGATTAAGGATGGGATGGTAGTCCCCTGCCATTGCTACCCCTAGGCACAATCACTACTCGTCTACACCAACAGCTAATAATTCAGAGGAAAGCATCTAATAATTCAGAGGACACGTGTTAGGTACAATTTTTTTTGGAGTTTAATTTAATTTTTTTATTTTTTGGGAATGAGGTAGTGATATTGCAGGTATTTTATGTGCATTGGCAGATGGATTTTGAAAATTATTTCTGTCAAAATCATATTTAATAAGTCGTTTCCGAAAATTATTTTCAAAAAATTTTTAGAAAATACCTCATTTTTTGGAAGCATTAAAAAGTGTTTTTAATTTTTTGTGACTATTTTCATACAAAAGTAAAAGTGATATGAAAACGATGGTATTTTTGATA